>APFE031094848.1:39523-177022 GCA_000404065.3 Pinus taeda | reverse complement strand
TATAAGGATAGACTGTGACAACCAAAGTGCAATTTTCTTGGCAAAGAACCCTGCATATCATTCAAAGACAAAGCACATTGATGTTTAGTATCACTTTGTGAGGGATATGATAGAAGACAAAAAGGTGTTGTTGGTAAGGTTGGACACTTTTAAGAATACTGCAGATGCATTGGCAAAATCTATGAGCTCTGAGAAGTTCTTTTGGTGTAGTGAAACAATGGGCATTACAGGGATGGATAAATGACTAAGCTCTCTTGTGGTTCCTTGTGGAAACAAAAAAATAAGTGGGAGAATGTTCGGTTGTGTTATATTTTTTCCACGACTAGCCCACATAGTTAATCGAGTGGTTAGAAGGGGGGCAGAGCCCCCTGTTTGTTGCATCGATTGCATAGTGGGGGAGTCATAGGGGGTTTGAGGGATGCCGGTAACCCCACTCTATGGGGTCCAGGGCAGTGCCCCAGAAAATTTTGGTTTTGGACCCTATGTTAGTTTGGGTGGACCTAACAATGGTTTTGTGCATGATTTTCACACATGGTTTTGGACACGATGGTTTTCGGTCCATGATATTAGATGCTTCGACATGTATAAATATGTATTGTAACGTTGAAAGGAAAATAATGAAAAATCAAGTTGGTAGTCCCATTTTTGGGATCTAGGGGAAAATCTCTATGTATATGTGTTTTATGTGTTATGCTCTCACATTGTTTATTTTCCGTGGTTTAGAAATCGTATGCAGGTAATTTCTATATGGGGTTAAAACCTATAATTGGAAGGCTGATGAACCACTAGGAAGGTGAGTTGATACAATGTGGTTCTTTTTGAATGGATATGATAACCCGTAAGTGATTTTCGAGAAGGGTATAAAACAGTTATTGCTTGTTAAGTAAGTTGACAAACCAATTAGACAGTGGGCTATAGACACTTGCAGTGCTTGCCTTTAAAATTTAGTTGATAAAACACTTATATTGCGTATTCAATCTCCTAAAACTATGTAAAACTCCAGCTAAGTCCTAGGTGAATCCCTGTGATTCATTTTAGAGAGCAATATAGTCATTGTCAGGCTCACTACTAGAGAGAAATTGATAAACACCTAGAAAGTGGAATCCCTCTCTTGTTTGGTTGAATGAATCTTAGTGTGAAATTACCTCGAGCAACTAACTCCTTAAACTTTGAATCTGGTTAAGGGATGGTCAGCTACAAGAAATATTACAATTTAATTGTCTTATGGTTAGGTGGAGAGTTGAAGTCCCTCCTTCATTTTCCAGTCAATTTAAGTTAAACAGATAAGTATAATTACTTGCACCCATTTGAATTATGAATTATGAAATTGTATGATATATGATTTGTAAATATATGGTTCAACACTAACCATGGGAGGTTGATTAGATTACTACATGTTCATGGTCAATAAATTTCCTTATATGCCTTTATGGTTATGTTGAAATTCTAGATTTATGTGAATGCTATTATCTTCATCAATTGCAGATTTACTTACATGAATAAGATCGATTACCTAAATTCCCTTTGTTAAGATATTATTGCTAGTGTTTTCATCTATTTGGTATGTTTATGAATATGATGACTCACTGTATTTCTTAATAATGTAGACTACCTCACATGATAAGGAATTAATCTGTGTGATGTATGTTGAATATAGATTCAATTAGAGTTGATAGTAACTTATTTTAAGAACAATGTGAGAATATTATGGTTATGTAAACCTATATATTATTGTAATATCTTGAGCTTCACATAATAATCATGTTCTATGGTATTTTCCTTGAGAAATATGGCCTTTGGAGCCATTTCTCTCCTTCTCTAAGGATATGCCGTAAGTTAGGTCTATTGATACCCCTAAATCTCTTATGTTCATGGAATAATACCTTTGAAGGTTGATTTTGTAGAACTTGGATCTTGTCCTTGGAATTTCATGTTATGGGAAAATTCCATACCTCAAGGAATTCTAATAAAATTCCTTGAAATTTCCCTTCTTGCATGTTCTAGTGGAAATCTATATCTTCTCTGGGATGAGATGGCCTCTTGGTTGAACTTGTATCTAGAACTGGATGGTCTCTTGTTGGACCTTATATCTAGGATCAGATGGCTTCTTGGAAAACTTTGTATTTGGGTTGGATAACTTGTTAATCTCTCAATCATTGTTTTCATTTAGATACATGAGGGGGGGGGGTGGTGTGGATATCTAGTTGAGTCATGGATGCATCTGGTAATCTAGGCATCCTGCTAGTAAGGAGATGTTCACATTCAAAATAGATGGGATTTAAATCGAGCCATAATTACAAGAGAAGCATAGCTTATGAACGAAGATATAGGGTGGGCTCCTCTTAGGTGGAACACTAGCATGAGGTTGAATATTCCTATAAGAGGATATTGAATATGAAATTTAGAGCATTTGGTGATTGTTAAGTTATGCGCGAATGAAAAGTCTTAGATGGGACCAACACCATGTTTGCCATAGATTTTGTGAGTGATCTAGGGAATCTAGGATTCATTGGTGAAAAGTAGTGTACACTCTTATGGATCACTGGATGCCCACTAATTCAAATTTTCCACAACAAAACTAAGTAATCCTAACGTCTAGGGGTTGGAGGGTATGTCAAAAATGGAGAATTCTATGTAAACTGGTTTTCCTTGAAACTGAATATAATGAGAAATGGTCACATAACATGAAGGGGTCAGCCCTAGTGGGACCCGCGAGTTAGGGTTAAGGTGGCAAGTTCCACATAGACACGACAATAGCCACATGGATTACACGCAGGGTCTACAAGTGATGTGCCACTATTTGGGGTGACATGGAAGAATCACCTGGGTCAAATGTGGATTCCATGTGTAAGTATCTTGTTGGCATGGCATGATATAAGTGGCTAAACTTCAAATGGGAATAGATTTGAATCCATGATTTAGATTGGGATAAAATTTATATTGCTAAAAATCTCTTGACCAGCGAGATGTGATGTATTATTAGTTTTGAGTTTTAGTGAAGCTAGAAAAAAGGTTTTTTGTAACCTCCTCTTCATAATAGACTTTTAGGGTCAGGATAAATATTAAAGTATCTGCTCCCATAGTCCGAAGTACCTTACGGGGGTGGGAGGTAGTGTTACAGTGTGGTATTAGAGCCTAGGTTCAATACTTAGCTTAAATGGGCTTTAAATAAAAGAAGCTAGAAGCTATGTTAGGAGTTACAAAGTGGTATTTAATATGATTATTAATTACTATATACACATGTATTAATTTTAGATTTACAATTGATATGATTGTTGCAATTTTTTTTTACTGATATGTTATTTTTTTTCTCACATGAATACTATTTAAGGTTTGATGTCTCAGATAGTTTCACATCACCATACTTGTTGAAAACATATCAAGGTGATGAGTGAATATGTCTATTTGTGTTTGATTTAACTAACAGTCATGTGTGTGTAAAAACACATAAGAAGATATCAAGGAAACCAAGTAATGAGAAGTTGAATGATGCAATACAACAATGATAAATGTCAAAAAAATATGGCAAAAGTCTCAGTGGGAAGAGGAAGGAAGAGACTCCCCTAACTAGATGTAGAATCTCAAGATCTTAAGACCTGAGTTGAGAAGCTATAATGTAGACAATGAAAATATCTTTGGAGCTCAAGATAAACCAACAAAAGTAAATGTGGTGATTTTTCAGAGCTTATCAGATATGCAAAGGTAGAAGAAAAATGAGTTTGGTGCTAGCTATCCAGGCAGGAACAATTCAAGGCAAAGCACATATGAGATAGGGAAATATGGATTCGAGACAAATGGGGAAGAAGGCAAAAATATAAGAAGAGGAACATTTATGATTGTGAAGGAAAAATGAGAGGACGAACTCCAATCAACACTCCATAGATAAGAACATACAATCATGATCAATTATCTAGTGCCGCAACTAAGAGGCACCATTCGTAAGTCAAAGGAATTCAAGAAAGAAAAGCCCCCAACCTTCAATGGAGATGTTAAGAAGGTTAAAGTGGTAGAATCTTGGCTATTGGGAGCAAATAAATAATTTAGAGTACATCATTACTTTGGAAACATTAAAGCTAGAGTCACCATTTCCATCTTGAAGGGAAACACTAATATTTGGTGGTAAAACATGAGAAATACCAAGTACATTAGAGAGAAAGAGTTGTCTTGGAGAATATTTAAAATATATTTATGATATAAGTACCTATTAGAGAGGTACTATGACAACAAGGTTAAAGAATTTCACAAGCATAAGATGGGGAAACTTACTACCGATGAGTACAATAACATAATTTTGAAATTGTTGAGGTATTTGTTGTATATAATAGACGAGAAAGTGAATAGTTCTATGTACCTCAGTGGGTTACCACAAAGTGACCAATAAAGAATTTAATTTGACACGCTATGAACATTGGAGGACAACATCCAAATGACTAAGTACTACTATGAATAGTCCAACCATAAAACTCAGTTCCAAAAATATTAGAAAGCAAGAAGTAGGATCATCATTAAGGGAAAAGGGCAGAAATCCTAAGGACAATATCCAAGGGGAAGGAATGTGAAGTTCGCCAATCTTGCCATGGGTGAGTTTCAATAAAACTCTACTACTTCCAGTAGAGATCATTTCTCTAATCCAACAAGAGAAGAAGTTGAGGGGTTCACAAAAGGGTCCATGTAGTGTTGGACATGTGGAGAAAACCAATTGTGGAAAGATTTTCCTCAACAACAACATAATGGCCTAATGTTGTATAATGTAAAAGAAGTAGTAATAGTGAATGATGTGGCTTAAAACATGCCATGAATCTATGCTACACTGGACAACGGGCAAGCCAACTATCAATATTTAGTGATCAGGATGGAAGGTATGGTAGTCAACTAATCTTCTTTGATTTTGATTGACCTAGGTTCTAATTTCAAATATCTCAGCTCAAATGTCATAGAGAAGTATGATTTACAAAAGAAAACCCATGTGAATTCATGGTTGGTTCTGTTAGCCATGAAAATCAAAAGGAAAGTGGCAAACGTGGTGAATTCGTGCCTAATGATGGTAAAAGGCATGTCCACATCAACTGATCTCAACTTGTTATCCTTGTGATTTTATGATGTATTAGTTAGCATGGATTGATTAGTAGACTATGAAATTAAAATTGACTGCTATAGTAAGTCATTGGAATGTCTAAGTGATGAGAGAGGGAAAGTGATGCTACAAGGAAAAAGGAATCCTCTCACCATCGAGAAAATATCAAGACTACAAATGAAAATATGCAATATGAAAGGGTGTGCCCTCTATGCAGTCTAGGTGACTAGTGAATCAGAATATAGCAAGGACATAATGGAAGATTTCCCAATGTTAAGGCAGTTCAGTGATGTGTTTCCAAAGGAAATACTCGGATTACCACCCAGGAGAGAGATCAATTTTTCTGTCGAATTATTACCAAGATATATACTAGTCTCAAAAGCCCCATATCACGTGAGTACACCAGAGATAGTGAATCTAGTGCTACAAATGAAATAAATGTTGGAAAAAGGGTATATGAAACCCGTAGTGTTTCCCTGGGGAGCCCCAACACTATTTGTAAATAAAAGGGATGGGATTAACTAAATGAAGCTAAATAAAACCATAATAAAGAGCACATACCCTTTTTCTAGAATTAATGATTTTTTTGATTAGTTGAGTGGGGTAGCGGTATTCTAAAAAAATATATTTGAGGTATAGTTGCAGTGAGAGACGATATCTAGCCAACTGTGGAAGAGATGTTGTAATTTCCTATCAAACATTTTGACTCGGTCAAATGATATAAAAAAACTAAAATTAATTAAAATATTAACAATTATAGTTAAAATTATAATTGTAATTAATAATTAAACAAAATTACTAAGTGTTATATATATATATATATATATATATATTATATATATATATATATATATATATATATGATGTATAGATATCTGTGTGTGTGGTGAGTGTGTGTGTGTGTGTGTGTGTATGTATGTATATGTATATATATATGTGTGTGTGTTGTGTGTGTATACACACACACCACACACACACACACACATATATATATACATCTATTTTCAAATTTAGTAGTTTATTTTATTATTTCTTCATTTCCTAATTACTAGCCTAGATCCATCTTAACTTTGGTTCTACCAAAAGATGAGAGGGATCAAATATCTTGAGTTGCAAACCTTTTTTAGAGTGAAAAGATATTTTATCCCTGTTGGTGCTTGGTAGATCCATAGTTAAAATTTATCTAGGCTAGTTACCATCAAGTTCGAATTAAAAATGAAGACATAGACAAGAAAACCTTCAAAAATAGATATAGACACTATAAGTTTGTGTTGGTGCCATTTGGGCTAACAAATGCTTCGACAATATTTATGTGTATGATGAACAATGTCCTCAACCCATATTTGGAAAAAAAAAGTATTGGTCTTTGTAGATGACATCTTGGTCTACTCGAAAACAAGGGAAGAGCATGAAGGGGATTTGAATGTGATATTGCAATTGAAGAGAGAGCACAAGCTCTATGTCAAGCTCAATAAATGTGATTTCTTCAATCACAAGTTCAATACTTGGGACATATTGTTTTCAAGGAAGATCAAGTCTATAGTGGAGTGGCCTACTCCTCAAAATGTTATAGAAGTTGAATCTTTCATGGGATTGGTCGAATATTACCAAAGGTTTATTCAGTATTTTCTGAATATTGGGCATCCAATCACAACCATGTAGAGGAAAGGAGTTAAATTCCGATGCAAATTCGAGTGCAAACCCAACTTTGAAAAACTGAAATACTTTCTCACGCACGCACCTATCTTGATAATAGATAATTTGGAAAATGATTTCATGATTTTCATATATGCCTGTAGGGAAGGGCTCGATGGACTCCTAGTGCAAGAAGGAAATGTGATTTATTATGAATCGAGAAAATTAAATGAGCATGACAAGAATTATGTCACTTGTGAATTGAAGCTTGCGACAATCATACATGCATTGAAAATGTGGAGACATTAATTACTTGGAAGAAATTTTGTTTTAATGTCAGACCATGGAGGGTTGAGATACTTATTTGATTAACCAAAGTTAAATTAAAGACAAGCTAGATGGCTAGCTTGGATCAATGATTATGAATTTGATATAAGGTTCCTTAAGGAAAAATAGAACGAAGAATAAGATGCACTTAATAGAATCGTGCAAGTAGCTCATTTGCCACCCATAAGAACTTGTAAACTAATATCAAAGAAAGGGTTAAAGAGGCATCACTTCATAAGGAACATTACCAACATGTGAAATAATACTTGTAGCAAGAGGCAAAATGATAATTGAGTATGAATTATTCACTCACTAATGAGGGCATGTTGAAGTTCAAGGAGATAGGTATGTGCCTTGCATGGGAAACTTGGGGAAGCTCATTATGGATCAATTTCAAGAAACACATTACTTGGGAAATCCTAGTTATTAGAAAATGATAACATTTAAAAGAAAATTATTTCTTGGCTTAGCGTGTTAAAGGATGTTGTTGATTACATCAACATGTGTCTAGAATGTAAAAAAGCTAAATTATAATTCAAACACCTAGCAGGATTTCTATACAATTCCCAATTCCTAAGTGGAAGTGGGAAGTCATATCTATGGACTTCATCATTCGATTTCCAAAAACATCTGGACAACATGATGATATAATGGTGGTAGTGGACAAGTTGATAAAGGAAACTTAATTTATAGCTATCAAGCCCACCCACAATGTAATTGACATCACTCATTTTCAAATGAATGAGATATTTAGATTGCATGGCATACCCAAGAAGATTATTTTGGATTGGGATGCAAAGTTCACTTCAAAATTTTGGAAAATATTTTTTTTTCTGGTTTTTGAATGCATGTAATGTTTAGCACATTTATCATCCTCAGGCTGATGGAAAAACTGAGAGAGTGAATAGAGTTCTAGAAGCTATGATGAGGATGTGTATCATGCATCAACCAAAGAGGTGGGAAGATTTATTACCCTTAGTTGAATTTGAATACAACAAAGGGTATAAAGATTCATTGAAGATGATCCCTTTTGAGGCTTTATATGGAAGAAAATGTAGTACTCCCATTATTTTTTATGACCTAATAAAGAGAGTGGTTCTTGGACTTAATACGTTGATGGAAATGGAATAGGAGGTGATTAATATTAGGTAGAAATTAAAGGTATCCCAAGATAGGAAAAAGAGTTCTAAAGATCAACAAGGAATACATAAGATATTCCAAGTGGGAGAGTATGTATATCTCCGCAACATACCAAGAAAGAGTTCACTGAGAAGAGAGCCTTATCCTACGTTGAAACCAATATTTTGTGGACCATTTTAGATTTTGTAAAGAGTGGGGCCAATGCTTATAGATTGGCCTTATAACACATAGTGAAAGAACATGTTTGTTTCACATTTCTTTACTTAAGAAGTATGTACATGACACTAATCATGTTTTGGATTGGTCTATGATACATGTGAAATATGAGGGAAAATTATGGCAAAAACCATAATTATTCTTGATTGTAGGTAGATCACGCTCCAAATTCAAGTAATGTAATAGTTCAAGGTGAAATGGAGGCACTTTCGACTAGATAAAGTCACCTGCGAAATGGCTAATCAGATGAGGGCACTAAACCCAATTTTTTCACTATGCAAATAAATGTAAAGATGTAAATATAAATCTCACTGTTTTATTATTGTGTTCTATCAAGCACCAAGGACGATGTTCTTTTAAGGAGGTAGGGTCTCTAATAGCCCTTTTTTATGCACCCCATGTAAATGTCCCTCTATGAATTTTGATGTAATTTATGTGAGAATTCAATTAATTACTATGCTAAAGGAAAGGACACAAATTCATAGATATGAAGAGGAGAGGCTGCTTTTCATGTTTTAAAACTAGGCCTCATCCACCTCATTCATTTCCATTTTACATATCACCCTAACAAATTTAATGGTCTGCACAAATAAGCATTGAAGTTTTGGTATGGGAAACTTGAGTGGGGGATAGTTCCATATTGTCCTCTTCCTTATGGTACATGATGGAGAGAGGGGAAAATTGTCCAAGGGGCAAGGAAGTCAACCTGAGAGAGAAAAACAAAAAAATAAAAATAAAAGAAAAAAATAACACATGTAGAACACAAGAGAATGCAAAGAGAATGCAAGGGGATGCAAGAAGAGAAGAGACACAACTAGGGGAAAGGAGTAGGAGAGGAAACACTCAAGTAGATACAGAGGAGGAAAATACATCCTTGAGTTAGTTTCTTATGATTTGGGAAAGTGTTCCCTGTGATTGCTTTGAGTCCTAGATTGTGTTCTTGTGTTTGATTGAGCAATGGGAGGCTCAATGGAGAGTTGAATCAGTTAGTGCTTGTTGGGAGGCTAATAAAACACTAGGAAGCAGAGTTGAGACACTATGATGCTTGCTGAAAAAGAAGTGATAAACCACTAAGTGCTTGCTAAGGATGCTAATAAATGACTTAGTTCTTACTAAGTAATCTAATAATCCACCTGGACAATGGGATATAGACTCCTGCAATGCTTGCCTTGAAAATCTAGTGGAAAAACCACATATATAGTGTATTCAATATCTTAGAATTGTGTAGTACTTTGGTTGAGCCCTAGGTTAATCCCTGTGATTGATTTCAAAGAAGCATATAGCCACTATGGTGCTTACTACCTGAGAGTGGTTGCTAAACCACCTGAATAGTGGAATCCCTCTCTTATTTGGTTGATTGAATCTTGTATGAAATTCCATTGAGAAAGTAACTCGTTAGACTCTGAATCTGACTTAAGGGTGGTTAACTGTAAGAAAGATCGCAATGTAACTAATCTATGGTTAGGTGGAGAGTTGAAGTGCCTCCTTGAGTTTCCAACCAATTTAAGTTCCATAGATAAGTATAATTAGTTGTATCCATTTCAACTATGGATGATGAATTTATCTGAGATTGTATTTGTAAATATATGGTTCAAGACTAACCATGGAAGGTTGTTGAGATTATTGCATGTTATTTGTGAGTGAATTTACTTATATGCCTTTATGGTTATGCTAATTTTTTGGATCCATAAGAATATTATTATCTTCATGAACTACATATTTATTTACATGAATATCAATAGTTGCCTGAATTTCCTCAATTAACAAGTTATTACGAGTGTTTTAATATATTTGATATGTATATGAATATAATGGATCACTTCCTTTTTTAAAATTGTTTACTACCTCACATAATAACGAAGTAATCCATGTGTTGTATGTTGAGTAAGATTCATTTAGAGTTGATAGTCACTTTCTTTAAGAATGATGTGAAAATTAATGGATATGTACACTTGTATATTATTGTAATTTATTGAGCTTCACATATTAAGCATGGTATGTGGTTTTGCCTAATAAATCTTTCCTCTCGAGCCAGTTCTCTCCTTTGTTGAGGATCTAGTGTAAGTGAGGTCTATTTGTGACATTAATTTTTTTATGGTCATGGAATAATACCTTTCAAGGTTAGTTTTGAACACTTAGATCCTAACCTAGGAATTTGGTGTTTTAGGAAAATGCCTTCCCTTCATGAATTCAGATAAAATTTCTTGAAATTTCCCTTCTTGCATGTTTTAATGGGAACCTAGATCTTAACTAGGAATGAATGGTCTCTTACTGGACCTTGTATATGGGACCAGATAGTCTCTTCCTGAATTTTGTATTTGGGCCATATACCTTTTTCATCTTGCAAGAGTTGTTTTCATTTAGATATGCGGGGGGGTTATATCTACATGATTCACATACACATCTAGAAATCTTGGCATCCAAATAGTCAAGAGATGAATCCATTCTTGGGATTCCCTAAGAAGCATAGTTTATGACCAAAGATCTAGAGTTACCCTTGCTTGAATTTTCCAAAGAGTTTGTGAGTGATTTGGGGAATCTAGTATTTGGGTGTGGCAAGTGGTGCACACTCTTGTGGAGCCCTAGATGTCCATCAAGCCATATTTTCCATGACATAACTAAGTAATCCAGAGGTTCATGGGTCCAAGGATGTGTCAAAATAGAGAATCCTTGTCAAATCAAATTTCCTTGAAACCAAATGTATTAAGAAATAATTGCATAACACGAAGGGGTCGGTCCTGGTGGGATCCGTGAGTTTTGGTTGACATGGTAACTATCACAAGACACACCAATGGTCACGTGGTTACTATATAGGGTCTACAAGTGATGTGGGACTATTTAAGGTGACATAGAAGAGAGACATGGGTCACACATGGATTCCATGTGGAATTACCTTACTCACATGGTGTGATATAAATGGATAAACTTCAAAAGAGCATAACTTTCAATCTAACAATCAGATTGGGATACAAATTATATCACCAGAAAGCTATTGATGAGATGGATGTGATGGAAGTATTATATTTGAGTTTCCATGAAGTTGGAAAAATAGAAATTTTATAACCCCATCTTCAAAATAGACCATGAGGGTTAGGTTAAAACATAAATTAGCTCTTGCCATAGCCCATAGTACTTTAAGGGGGTGGGATGGAGTGTTACAATGTCATGCCACAAGAATATTCCCAATAACAATTGAACTTACTAGGAGAGTGATATTATGTATGAAGATATCCATTACCA
Source organism: Pinus taeda (assembly GCA_000404065.3). Lineage (NCBI taxonomy): Eukaryota > Viridiplantae > Streptophyta > Pinopsida > Pinales > Pinaceae > Pinus > Pinus taeda. Next base: position 165,390 of record APFE031094848.1, on the reverse strand, counting down.
CACCATAAACAATGCATGAATTACTCCTTTTCATCCCACACTAAGAAATTCCAAGTCCATGAAGGTCATTAAATGGCCACCTTCCATTTTTTGTGTGGGTTGGATAACATTCCCACCTTCCTTCGACTCTCTATCTATGAAATCCTAAATTTCACTTTACATTTTTATTCCAAGCCACTCTTCCCTACATTTTTCGAATCAACCTAATTTTTCTAAATGGCCAACAATATTGTAGAAAGTAGTAGTAGTAGTAAGTCGAAAAAGTGGAAAGATACCAATAATAGTACCCACCACACTAATACCAAGTTTTCTCTAGAATATGAACCACAAGGAATAATAGTAAGGGAAATAATGATAATAATTGGATGTTGGTTAACATCCACTCATGATAGAATTACAAGGTATGATATGAATATCTCTAAGCGTCATGTACAATACTTGGTACATTCATCAAATAAGAGCTTTGTGTGTGAGAAATTAGATCCGTGGAAATTGAATTTAGGTATCTAAGAGACAAATCTTAAAGGATGAACAAAGTATTAACCTAAATAAAGTAGCAGTGGAATTAACCAAACCTAAATGAGATATCTAATCCTTACTCTAATTCATTTTCCATGATAAGATTACTCATCTATAGGAGAAATTTTCAAGCCAAACGTCAACTTTAGTTGAGTAGGTTCGCCTTCATGAAACATGGCCACAAATTGAACAAATGTATAGTTTTATTATAGTTTGTGCAATTATGATGGGTGTTTATACTTGATTGAAATACCCATATATATGCCTTAAACATGCTTCTAAATAAGAGGGAACATCAATGTTGTTTCATATCCCATTGAAGCTAGAACAAAGAAAACAATACTTAAATTTGATTAATATTCTAACACCATAACTATTCATTTATATACTGTTATACGGGCTTTACGATTAATGACAAAAGTATCTCCCCTAGGTTTGGTGGCTAACCTATAACAACAAAGAGACAAGGAACCTAATGCTTTCCTTAAAGTATATATATGATGGAATGAAACCTACTTGGAATATGTCATGGGCTTCACTCCTTCTTTAGCTTGAATGCTCCAATTCCAGCTCTGATTACCAAAATTAGAACATGCATAGTCAGATAACACAAGCCAAGAAACTATGAGATCTATGCAATATCATCTAAAAACTCTATTCAATAGGTCAACATGGTATTGCAATATATGAAATAACAACATCACATATAGAAAAACATATAATTCTTTTCATTAATATAAATGAATGCAGTTTACAACCATAAATAGGTGTTGATCCTATAGAGGAGCTACCCTAGGCTGAATTATCCTTTCCTTGTCTCAATGTGTACCTCCAATCACCCCAAATGCATGAAATTTAACCTCTCACAACAAAAACATAAGGGTAGAATCACTCTCCAAAAGCCAACCTCTTGCATATGGAAGGATGTAAATATATAGAGGAGTGGGGTAAATTGGAAGTTCTTATCCAATTACCAATATAAGGTTTTATATCCACCTATGATGGGAGGATGAGATCAAAGGATAAGGGATAGAAAATCTAAAGTAGGATATGATAGGATTCAAATGTTTTATCTAAGGTAAATGATTGTAACAATTTATGGAAGCTTCTGGAAAATGAGGCTTCTAGAATTTCTCTCTTTTTCCTAGATTTCTAGTACCAACACAGGTGCAAAGGGGAAAAAATTGTAGGTGATCAATGTCAGCCAAAATGGAGCATCGTATAGGTGAATGTTGTCCAACAAGAGGATAGGGTGCATTGGTCCTAAAACTGGCTCAAATGATGCAATTTCAGGCAAGCAATCCGGGGAATGAAAGAGACGTGCTTAGTGCTTTGTGCAAGATAATGACAAATGGGAATTGGATGTTGATTGATACCATTAGGAGGCCTATTGATTGGATGTCACAAAATGGCCTATAAATATTGAACCCTAAAGCACAATGTCAGAAACAATTACTGATGATTAAAGTTCTTTACCTTGTGACAAGTTGGGATCAAGAACAATCGATGAGCTTCATCTGTTATAATACATTTTCGTCATGACAACTTTTTTTCTGAGGGAGGCATACTCATACTCAGTACATAAGCTAGCATAACATGTACAATGATCAAAAAATGCGTCCACAAATTACAACTAGTGGATCCATGACTAGATGATTGTTTGTATGATCATGGACTTCATACATTGTGATCTTTGTGTAACTCCTGAAATCACAGTCCAAATGGATGAAAATAGATCCAGTGTCTTATATCTCCTTCACATGATCAACCAACATACGATTCTAACCATGTGAATCAATAAGCTAAGATTGAACATGGTAGACACCATCTAATTACTGGTTGATTATGTAAGTTGTTAACAAATGCAAGAGAAACCACTGATGATGTTAATGGCTCTCAAGGTACTATATGAAAATATGTATGGTGTGAATAAATGAGTTGAGGTCGAACACCAAATAGAATCTTCCAGTCAAATGCCATTGATGTAAATGAGTCACGAAGAGAGAGGAAACTTGCCATTAATGTATGCAATCACCAAGGTAGCAAAGGTTGTTTCTCATTCAAACTCTCGGATAATGTGTTGATGTCGACAGGAAGCAACCCATCGCAGGAGGGCCTTGATGTATCCCCCATTAATGACATGAAATGGGTATTTTATTAAGACAAAATGATGCTGATACGAAACCGGATCAAGAAAGGTAGACATGGAATTAAGGATTAAGAGTATTGTAATGGATATTAACTCAATGAGTTCTATTGAACACACTAGCAACACTGGATGGAGTTAGCAACATTGACCCAAAACCAAAATGGAGGCTCTGAAAATGGTATGCTAACCAAAATACAAGAAGATTACCATTCCTGACAACCAAAAAGATGAATTGGAAGAGTTTCGTGTTCAAGAGCGACTCGCTACCAATAGAAAATGGAATATCATGTCTTCCAAATTTCCCCAACCATATTTTTCAGTACCTCTTTATTTTTTAACAAGCTTGAGGAGGATAACATATGCTTGATCTGTAAGTTCACCTTCGGATGAATCCCTCTGAGTATATTTTAGAAACCCTAAGATACAAATAACACTATTGTCTAGTGATGAGTGCTAGATGTAGATAGATTTCTCATGTCCTTTAGGTAAATCGTATCATTATATTTCTATTAAATCTCAGAATGTGTTCAAAGTTTGTCTCAGATAAGGAAATATGTATGTACTCTTGAATTTGTCTATGTTGTAATAAGATCAAGAATAAAGTTGTCATTGCAAACAATTGGGATCTACCATGCAAGTTTACTTTACTACATGAATTCTTGATTTGTTAGATCCCAACTAGTTAGGGTTGAATTTATTTTTGTTGTAATGATATTAAGAATAAAGTTGTCGTTTTAATCACTGAAATCTACCATGTAAGATTTATTCACTACATGAAATTGTTTATTTGTTAGAGCCCAACTTATTAGTATTATGAGGAGTCCTCTTTCAAGACATTATTTATGAATGCTCTATTCCCGCTCAAAGAATTACATATTACAGAAAGGTGGAAAATAAATGAGATGCATCTGAATGGTTTCTATTTTAAAATGTGTGGAGGGAGTATAAAATCATTTTTAGTGTGGTTCAAATATTTTGGAGAACCCACTAAAGTGCTTCATTTTCATCCTAGTTAATTCCATTTCTACTATCCCAATGCTTCTAGAAGTCCTTCTCCAAAGTGATCTCTTAACTATCTTGGAGGGAAATTGATTACTTGATTGGAAACCATGGAGTACAATTTTATTAGGAGAAATGGATGAGAAAGCTTCATATTCTTCAATATATTCTGCAAGTTAAAAGCATATCGAATGATTTCCTTTATGTTTAATTGATACAACAATCACTCAAGCATTTGCTAGGATTTTGGGACATTTTTCCATGAATTTTTTTCTTCTGAAAGTTATGTTCCCAATTAAATAAATTCAAGAAAAGGTGAAACTGATGTAATGGAAGGATTTTCTATTTTAGTGCCTAATAACACCTTGCTAATGTGAAGGGCTTGGTATTTTCTTGACTCAAGATTAGTTGCATTTGAATTCCTAGCATTTCTTTTAATTTCATTTTTGTTGTGTTTATATTGCTATCCTTGAAGTTGGTGATCTACTGTGTGTGTAATAGGAAGTATTAAATACCAATCACTCTCAAAGGTGATATTGATGGATGAATAACTTTAAATATCCCTACTTAACACTTTAGTATTACATGATCATGCAAAGAAATTATTAATCAATATTAAAGGGAAGATGATCAACATGCAGTGATTCTTGGCTTGTCATATAATTACTGCATTTTAGCCCCCAATAATATATTTGAGGCTACTTTTTGGTTGTTACTTGTGGAGCTTCCCTTTGGCTCATAAAAACATCGAGGATAAATTTCCATTGCATTGCCATTGGACATCATCGAATAGGAATTCACCAAAAAAGTAGAGGACACGAGAGCAATTGGTACAATGAGCAAATAACCACTAGAGAAACACCAAGGCACCATAATTTCTTGTGTATTTAGATTCACTCAAAATTAACTAGTCACAAAAAGTACCTTTTTTCCGAATATTCTCATGTATACAGAAATACTAAAAACACAATTTCAGACTAATTATTCAAAATAATAATTATATGATAGTCATAATTTATAATTAAATAGTATAATATGATTAATATTATAGGACACAACTATAGGGTCTAACTGTGAGGGACATTGTGACAATATATGTACACTTCTAATTGTATTAGACAATAATCTCTCAGAGTGTGATATCCATCCAACGAAATGTACTCCTAGAGCCCATTGTGGGATTGAAAGTTTTCCTTTCAATGGACAAGTGGTAATATATTTTCTTATGCCTTAGTGTTCTACTTCCCTAAGGTTTTGACACTATTCACAGCTAACACCTTCATTCAACCAAGTGAGGTACTCATCTTGGAAAATTGAATCATTTTGTCTCCACAATCCAATATGATGTTGGATCAATTTCATGATCCTGAAAACATAGGTCATAATAGCAAGGAACTTTTACTGTGGGTAAAATAATATCCAAATTTAAGGAACATGACTCTTTTAGAACAAGCAATAAGGATATTTTTTACACTAATCTTTTTTTTTCCATTTGTTTTCACAAGTTATCTATTGCTTAATATTTTTAACTTGTAACTTAGTTGGTATGATTGTGCCTAAGGTTTTATTGAAGATTGAATGCTAAGTTCCTAAGGTGTTATTTTCTATGGTGACGTTTTATTTGCTTTTTTTATATAGGTCATCTAGCCACATAGTATCCACTATCGAATGTTGAGGTATATGTCGTATAAATCTTTACAGTCTACTTTATTTTATATTCAAGTATTCATCGTCTTTCATGTCTTATACTCTACATTGTATCTTCCTTCATTATTGAGAGACGAACTCAATATTGATGGTAAGATTAAGCAATTAAAGAAAGAGGAGAACAATAACACTGGAGCGACAAATGCAAAATGAGAGAGAGAAGAGAATCTAGCTAATGATACCCTTAGATCCAATATCTTGCATAAAACACACTCATAGAGACTGATGGTCAAGCCTCTCGAGTTGGTGAATTCACTTGCAATGCTTTGGCAACATAGTGATAATGTTTTCAAATGATGAAACAATATTTCATCTGTAAATTATAGTCCAACCGATATTAAGTTGGAAACTCATATTGTAATACTTGATATTTTATATAATAAAATTTATATGGTTGATTTTCTTTTATTTGCACTTGATATTATTTAGTCTTGTAATTAACATATGTAACTTTGTGTTATCATATTAGATAAGCATGCTCATTGTATGGCATTTTTTAAAATTTAGTCGCAAAGTCATACTAATTAATTTATGTTGATTAATAATGAACACATAAAATAAATCTAAACTACTAAATTAGTAATTTATATTAATTAATGATGAACACGAACAAAATGAATGTATGACTAAATTGGTCATTTATAATGATTACGAATGAAATTAAACAAAATGAATAAAAACTACTAAATCAATCATTTATATAATGAATATGAAAATACCAAAAAAGGATAAATGATTACTGCAAATGATAAACTTTTTATTAAAATGATGACTAAAGTTTTCACATATATGACTAGTAGTAGCTAATTTATAGAATCTTATAACACGAATCAAATTTAGTCATATTTCTTTGGTCATTAATTGGTTTCAAATGTTGACAAAAATTTGCATATATATGACTATTAGTAGATAATTTGCAGTATCTTATAACACAACCAACATTTTGGTCATTAATTAGTTTTCTCGAGGATTCATATAGTAATATATTTTGTTGTATATTTGGTCATTAATTGCAACAATTAATGACTAAACCAATGAAAAATTAATGACCAAATTAATGACTAAATATACTGCTAGATGGTAAAATTTATGAAACCAATTAATGACTAAGATAAAAATGACTAAAAGTTGGTCGCGTTATGGGAAACTGTAAATTAGCTACTATTGGTCACCGACTGAAAAATCGTCATTTATATGGAAATTTTAGTTTTTTTTTAGTAACTAATTAGTAATTTTGTAGTAGTGTTTTAACCCAATTTTGTAAAATGTGTTGTAAAGAATGTAAAGTCTCTACGAAATGTGGATGTAGAGTCCACATCTAGATGGGATTCAAAACAGATTTAGCCCATTGTTTGGGTAAGTGATAGGTTAGTTTTTGAGACTCACCCATGGTCTGCAGACCATGGTATTGTATTGAAAAGAAGCTATATATGGTTAAGTCATAGTGAGTCTAAGGAGTGGTAGAGATGAACTAAGTCAAGATAGAGATTGTTTAGGGCAAGTGCTAAGGCAAGAAATTTTTGTTTCATGTACTTAGGCAAAAGGGGAAGCCTCTTGCAGCTAAGTTCGCAGGAGGCCTTGGTAAGTCCATAACTGAGTGAGTGGACCCCTACAACTAAGTGTGTAGGGCAAAGAACTCTATACATTTAATGCTGGAACTAAATAAAGACAAATTTTGAAAAAATATCTTGCATCAAAGTATTATTGTTAATTCTGTTTATGTTAGTTTCTGTCGCTCAATAATATGTTTTCTGTGGAACAATGTATAAATTTTGCATGGATCTATTGAATCTATAATATTTATGCATGACCAAAGTGATTATATGTTTTTGTGAAGATAAATGTTGGATCTATTATGATTTCTGATGAATTGGATAGATCTATGTGAAGGCAGATTTAGGGTTATCAATTAGTGCACGAAAGTAGATAGAATTCCTCCTTAGGGTATATAAAGTATGATTGCAAACCTTTGCAAAGGTCTAGAACCCATTTCCTTAGAGTTGCAGCAATGCGCCATAGAAGGATATCGATTTGCGCGAAGACAAATTTGAATGACAAAGGTTCAAGATGACTTATCACATTGTCTATGGATGTAAAAACCTGGTTCTAGCATCCCCCAATACTGCTTCCGGTGAGACTGCAACTTGCGTTATGCGGGTTGTTGCTGAAAGGGCTAGCAGTTAGGGTTTTGTTGGTTGGCGTGAACAAATCTGAACCCAGGTCAGGCCCCCTTAAGCCAACAAATGGTTTTATTGCCTAGACTGGGATCTATCTAAGAGATGTGTGATAAATGGTTTCCTATGAAGAAAGAGATTGACAAGTGGATTGATCGAAACGTGCATGCATTCGTAGCTAAAGAGAAAAAGAGCCCTAAGTTATCTAAGGAACATTGGTTGTAGAGATTTTTGTATATAGACAAGCTAACACGATTTTTTTTCTTCCCTGAGGAACTACATGAGTTGTTGTCTAAGTTGGCAAATAGTCAAGGGGCGTGGAGGTTTGACGATCCTATAGTGTGAACCCCTAAACTGGTGCTACGTCTGGAGGCATCATAAAGCAATATCATGCGGGTTGTGGATCATTGGATTGATCACACATTGGGAATTTTTGTGACTTATTTCGCGATCAACAGAAATATCAGTTATAACGAAGTAGAACAAAGGCTCTTTAAGGGACTGCGATGTAAGTATTTGAAATCGTTAACAAATGGTATTAAAATGTTGTTATGTGAAAAGAGGGTTATGAATTTACCTTGACGTTTGGCGCTACGTGAAGCGAGATATTATTTAGAATAAATGGAGGATCAAGCCCATAATATCATCTACTCATTGAACCCCCTTCAAGTGATGATGAAGGGATGGTGATGACTACATCATGAAGTCTAGTTCAGTTAATTACACAGGGTATCCCAAGGATACCTCATCCATCCACTCCACCTCCACCCCACCTCTGCCTCATACACCTAGACCTTCACCCCCTCCACCTCCATTTCCACCATTCAATATGGTGAATGCGATGAAGATGCCGATTTTTAAAGGATTAAGGAGCGAAGATCCCAAACAGTTTTGGTTTGTCGTAGGAGTTGTTTGGATAGCACAGTAGATTACAAATGATAATATTAATAAGGTACAACTGGTTATAGCCTTACAGGATCGCGCATTAACATGGTACATCAAGTATTGCACTAATAACCCCAAAGCAACATTGGCAGATACCCAACTAGCTCTGAACAGGGAGTTCAATAAGCCTAAGTCAGAGGCATAGTTAGTAATTGAATTTAAGGAAATATGACAAAAGGTATATGAGACACCTTGGGACTTTGATCAAAGTTTGAAATTCCTGATCATGCAGGCCAATATGATAATCATGGGTTCCCAGCATTACGACTCATATATAGCGTCGCTCTTGCCACATTTAACGGTGCCCCTATCACAATAGAAGATAGTAATGCAAGTGGAAGCCTTGGAGATCGTGATGAGGTTGGATGCCTTGCCTATACAGGATACGAACCTTGGAGTGTAATAGATTCACTCATAGTTGGAAAGCCTACACTTGGAGTTGTAGAGCCTGAAGAAAGGAAATGAAGCTCAATCGGAGGTGTGTGCTAAGGTCTGGTGTTTGAAGTGTAAGATTCATGGACACAATAATGACCATTGAAAGTTTATAAGAACTATATTATTGGGGTAGGGCCTGTTCCCCTGAAGCCTAAGAATAACATTTGGATGAGCGTGGGAGTTGCGCTATGGTGCATTATCTATCAGGTTACAAGACAACACGCTACTGATAACTATCATTTACTACAAAAGTTTTTACAGACCCCTTAGTAGTTGTTTTGCAATTTCTGTAAGTTTGTGGTACATGATGAACAGCATTGTTGAAGTCATGAGTTGATGATGGATAGAACCCCTATCTACCAAATGGAGGAAGAAAACCGGCCTCAACATCAGGGCGCAGAAGCTTCACGCGGGGGATTCCAAAGCCAAGGACGAGGAAGAGGTGGTGAACCAGGCTGAGGATGTGGGCAAGTCATCTATTATAACTGTGGCGAAGCAGGGCACTTTACGTAAGATTGTACAAACCCCACGCATCCATCTTGTCAATATTGTCGACAGTTTGACCAAATGATATAGGAATGTCCATTCCTTATATAAAAGATGTAGGAAACGAAGGTGCAGCCCCAACAGCCTATGGAGAACATTTAGATGATCAAGGTTGAGCCTCGCGAAGAATATTACATTGTAAATATAGTGACCAAAAGTGGTGTGGCGACTAGTGCAGATAAAGGTAAGCAGCCCAAGGATGAGGGATGGGTACACAAGGCTACTGAGAAGGAAGTAGACTTCGATCTTAATCACGCTAAAGGAAACTTCATGGAAGTATAGAAGAACTTCGCTGAGGCAGCTACCTCAGGAAGTCAGGAGAAATTACTAAAGACTAGTGTGACAAAAGAGGCAGATCCTTCAGTACTAGCTACTTTTCTAAAGACCTATATGAAGTTGCTACGTGACCAGAAAGCGGTAGAAGGGTTTAAAGAGTTAATCAACAAGTACGCAAATAAAGAAAAGAATCCTGCTAAAGAGTGCATAGTGAGAAAGATTGGTAATCATAAGAAGCGAATAGGGGATGAGGCTGACCATGCAGATAGGCAAGTATCAAATGGACCAGGTAATCTTGGATTTGATGTGAATGTCCTGCTTAAGAAGACATGGGAAAGAATGGGGATACCTACACTATAATGGTCTCTTATTCAGCTGCACATGGAAAATCAATAGAATATTATTCTGATGGGGCACTTATATGGTGTAACGATGGATATTGAGGGTGCGAGCATGCTAACTAACTTTAAGGCCATTGAAATCATGGATTATAGTAACCCATACCCCATGCTACTAGGAATTGATTGGGATATTAATATGAACGAGGTAATTAACTTGAATAAGCAGAAGATAACATTTGAAAATAAGTCACTTAGTTTTGTAGTACCACTAGACCCTACAGAAGGAGTGCGTTATACTGAACCTACTCACGGCTATGTATAAAATGACGATGATCTGGACTAGATACTCGAGATTACAGTGCAAGATGAAGATTGGATCAATCCCGCAGCTGATGGAAGAATTACATGGGATAGGGATAGCTCCTGCATCTCCGATTCATATGAAGAGCTTGAACACTGGCAAAATAAGTTGCATGAAGTATCTACACTCCGTTGCAATATGATGACCAAATCACTGCGGTCTGTCTCGACAGAGGCAAGGAATCTTCCACATTATGATGGTTTGACTGATGTGGAGCTGTTTCTAGATGAATTTGAAAGGGAAGTAGTATAAGAACGTCGCTTCAAGGCACTAGATTTGGCACTATGCACCATGCATGCCCATTAGTGGTGTACACAAAAGGAGGACTTTGTTGGATGGAAGGAATATAGGAGGATGATGAAATTAAGGATTAGATATGCTAATACTAGGATGACAAAAAAGTATGGTGGGAAAGATGATCCGCGCAATCATTTGGCACAATGGACTAAGGCCCGGGGAGTAGAACTAGAACCAGAATGGGTGCACATTTTCTGTCATACTTTAGACACGATTCCAATGAACTGGTATATGGAGATGGGGCTTTGCCATGGGATAGATGAATGGGACATCTTAAGGGAGATTTTTCTATTAACTTTCAGCTTTGAGGATGGGTTTGATAGCATTGATGAAGTGCTCCAAGATATAAAAGAAGCCATATTCGAAACCCCAAAGGGACTAGTAGAATGGGCTCAGCCAGATTGGAGTGCACAGTTGTGCCATGCACTGGAGTGTTATAATGTGACAATTGAAGAAGAAGAAGAAGAAGATCCATAGAATACTACTATTTCAGAGAGAGAAGGACAACACGAAGTCGAACGACTGAAGGTGGTGAACCTAGATATAACAAAACCCTTGAAAATGCGACAAGTAAACATTGGATTGGAAGCAGAACATAAGTTCGCGAAGATAGACGACTATTGGGATGAAGATACGATTGATAAGGTAGCTGAGCTACTCCATGATTACCAAGGTTTATTCGCAATGAATTTTTCATATTTGAAAGGGATCACCAGAGATTTAGGTGTTATGAAGATTACGTTAAAGCTAGATGCAAAGCCTATTAAGCAGAGACCTTATTGGTTAAATCCAAAGTATAAAGAGAAGGTGCACCAAGAAATGGATAAGATGCTAGAGGCTGGTATTATTGAAATAGTAGAGGAATTAGACTGGGTAAGCCCAATGTTGGTCCAAGAGAAGAAAAAGAAAGGTGAAATTTGAATATGCGTAGATATGTGAAAGCTGAATTATGCATGTGTGCATGACCCGTTTCCAACACCATTTACTTATGAAGTATTAGTGAACGTGGGCAGACAGGAGGCGTATTCATTTACTGATGGTTTTTCAAGATATCATCAAATAAATATTGCACCAGAAGATCAAAGCATGACAGCCTTCGCGATGGAGTGGGGCTGCTTTCAATATATTGTAATGCCCTTCGGCTTGAGGAACATGCTCGCAATTTTCTCCCGAGTAGTAATCACAACATTCAAGGAATTTATTCATAAATTTCTGAAAGTATATTTGATGATTGGACCGTGTTTGGATTGGTGAAGCGCCATGTTGTGAGTCTATGCCTTATGATGGAAACATGTCGAAGCTATCATATCGCACTGAATTAGAAGAAGTGCATATTATGTGTGTCCTTTGGAATCTTTCTCGGTCATGTTGTATGTAAGAAGGGATTGATGGTAGACCCTGCAAAGATCACCATAATTGTGAACTTGGAAGCTCTTAGGAATGTGAAACAACTGTGTGTGACATTAGGGCACATTGGATATTACAGGAAGTTTATTAAGGCATATGCTCAGATAACTATGCCACTGGAGAAGTTATTAAAGAAAGATGTGATGTTTTGCTGGGATGATGAATGTTAGCACAACCTAGATGTTCTGAAGGAAAAGATGGTGACTACACCTATTTTGGTATTCCCATATTGGAAGAAGGAATTCCATGTGAATGTAGATTCCTCTTGCATTGTGCTAAGAGTGGTATTAACGTAGGCAGGCGAAGGAGATATTGATCATCCGATAGCCTTTGCAAGAAGAAAACTATCCAAAGACGAGAACAATTACTCCACTACAGAGCGTGAACAACTGGCGATGGTCTATGCATTGCAAAAGTTTAGGTACTATTTGTTGAGTGGACACTTTAAAATGTACACAGATCACTCCGCACTGAAGTACTTGGTCAATAATCCTGTGTTCAGGGGCAAGATATGCCGAAGGCTACTATTGTTTCAGGAATATGAATTTGAAGTGATTGTGAGGCTTGGAAGGCTGAATGTAGGACCAAACCATCTGTCAAGAATTAAAATGAGCGAAGAACCAAATAGTTTGGAGGAAGGATTGTCGGATGTCCAACTCTTTATGGTGCACATCATAGATGATCATTTTATGGATATCGTTTAGTTTTTAACAACTGGAATAGCTCTGGAAGGCTATTCTACACAGCAAAATAAGGAGTTAGTATTTCGCACTACGAATTTTTTAGTGATTGCGGGTCAATTGTATAAGATGGGAACAGATGTGATACTGAGAAGGTATGTTCCAGAGTTTGAACATGCTAGTATCCTCGCTGAAGCACACAGAGGAGTGGAAAGAGGTCAAGATGTAGGGAAAGTGACCACACAGAAGGTTTTGTGCACTGGATTATGGTGGCCAACATTACACAAGGATTCTAAGGCATATTTGCAAGGCATGCAATGCTTGCTAAAGGATAGGGAAGCCTCACAAAGGGATGAATTGCCTTTAAATACTTAGGTTTCGTTGCAGGTATTTTATGAATGGAAAATTGATTTCATAGGCCCAATACAACCACTAGGAAAGAAGACACACATGTGGTATATCATTACTGCAATAGAGTATTTAACCAGATCAACAGAAGCACAGCCAGTGAAGGATTGTACAACTACTACTGCCACGAAGTTTTTGTTTGAATATGCCTTAACACGGTTTGGATGCACTAAGATATTGATGAGTGATATGAGTACACACTTCTTGAATTAAATGATCAGTGCGATGCTTGAAGAATTCCAAGTATATCATCAAAAGAGCATGCCCTATCACTAACGTGTGAATGGAATGATGGAAGGATTTAATAAAATTTTGGAGAATGCATTGACGAAGGTCTGCAATGCGCAGAGGAATGACTGGGATATGCACATGCGAGCAGTGTTATGGGCTTATAAGACTACCTACAAGAAGTTAACAGGCCAAACATCGTTTAGGCTAGCCTATGGAATTGAAGCTGTGATGACCATGGAATATACTATGCCAAGTTTAGGTATTGCAGCTTTGACAGAGATGGCGGATCGCAAGACCTTTGCGGAATGGCTTGTGCAAATCATGGAGTTGGAAGAGGATTGCTTTCTTGTTGGATTTCACCAGCAAGTGAAAAAGGAACATGAGAAAGCATGGCATGATAGACATATTAAGTTGTGCACTTTTAAGAGAGATGATTTAGCGTTGCTATATGATAGTAAGTTCACCAAATTTCTAGGGAAATTTGAAATGCATTGGTTAGGGCCATATGTTGTTAAGGAGATCATGGATGGTGGCACAGTTTAGTTTGTGAAGTTGAATGGAGAACCATTTCCTAGGAGAATGAACAAAAGTAGGCTGAAGTTTTACACAGGGGATCCTGCCCCTACACAATGATTATATGAAAGCAGGACAATCTTAGTAATCCAGGTACCTGCAAGGGATTACGGGACTATAAACTACCCTACCTAATGAGGTGAAAAACATAGTAGGGAGGCTGCATGATGAACAATAAGAGTACAATAGGTGAAGTGGTGTTGGATGAGCTGCGCCATGGAAGATGATGCCATGCAGATGGGTTCAAAAGTAGCTGTTAGAGTTACTATTCATGATTTGATGAAAACATTTATGTTAAGAGGAGGGGGTAGGCACCATTTATGGAGAAAATATTTGAAGATTTGCTGCCAAAGATGCATTTATGATATAAAAAAATGGAGGGAATGGTCAGATTTAAATTCAAAACCTTCTATAAATGGAGCATGTTGGTCTGCCAAATAACACTTTGCATTCTTAGAATTATTTGTAAGCCTTGCTATTTTATCTTACGAAGAGTGAAGAATAGGAAGAACTTGTTTTGCGACCCTTGTTTGCAAATTTTTCTACAACAGCCTGTGAACTATTCTTATAATGAATGACTGCCACAAATCCTGTTGAAGTTATGAGTTCTAAAGATGTCGTCTCTGACGTGGTGGCCCAAAATATATCAATTATGGAAGCTACGCCTGCTATGCCTATGGTGCCAAGGTCACCTAGGCAAAACAAACAGCTACAAAAGAGAAGCAAAAGAAACCTATGTCGGTGAGACATTCACCTAGCAAAAACCAAGAGGTACGTCAGAAGGTTAAAAAGGATAGACAACCAGAGAAAGTGGTGGACCTGGAGGAAGAAGAATACCAAGGTGTGGAGGAATTGGATACCGAGGAGGGTGAGCCTATCACATGACTTTTGGAGTATATCCCTCTGGGGAAAGGGAAGGAAAAGGTTATGAAAGACCTTGATTCCGGGAAGCTTACAGTCTCAGCACCCCTGTTTCCAGAACAAGTTGAATTTGAAGGCAAAACCTTAGCGCGCATTCCAGTGATGAATATGGAGGATTGGGATCTCACAGACCATGAGAGATTCCCTCATTTGGCCACTAGCAAATATGTGAAGAAGATTTATTATGGGGAGACTGCAGTTACTTGGTTGGGACCCATGAAGTGGGTCAAAGGTATTGAGCAGGCCGAGTTGCTACACATGCTTTGCATGCCACATTTTCACAGATCAATAAGCAACATGGTGTGTGTGCGCCAGCTACTCGTACTGGTGCAGGATGGGCGCCTATGGCTTAGGGAGCCCATCTCGATTACAGATATGCTCATCCATTAGATTACAAAGCTACCCTACAAAGGGGTGGACCTTGCCAAGGAGTTTAGAGGGAAAAGTGGAGAAAAGGAGTTAGCAGATAAGATGAAGGTGGAATTTGGTCTCGTAAAGAGGTCGCATGGATATTATATCCACTCCATTCAAGACGAGGTGGTGCAATTCTCTACCCAAATACTTGCAAGAAAAATTATGAGGAAATGTCGCACGGATGAAGTTCCGGTGCCAATGGTATCATTAAATGGCCAATGCATGAAGGGAGTAGAATATAACTAGGCAAAGTATCTATACAAGGAGTTCTTGGTGAACTATCATGAAGCCTAGGAGGACAATAAGTCATTTCATTATGCGTGGCTACATTTGTCTACTGTTCTAGTAGCATGGAGATTGCTGGAGGACAGTCAGTTGCCCCCGCAGCCAGAATATTTACCTGAAGTAGCGAATTTCACTTTACTGTGGGAAACAAAGGATTAGAAGAGGATCAAGGAGTCGAATATTTTTTGGATCTTAATGGAGATGGATATTAGTACAGTAGTTAGTCAACAGCCAAGGTTATCCCCATCCTTGTTTGAGCAATTAAGGGCCTTCACTGTGTTCAAAGCTGATTTCCACAACGCATCAATTAGGGTGCAGAAGCACCCTAAGCATATATGGCACAATTTTCCATACTTGGTCTTAGAGACAGATGTGTAGGAGATTGTGGGAATTTGGCTAGTGGAGTGGTGCGAACTGACAAACCTTGGTGCATGTACTACTAAGGGTGTCGAGAGCTCTGCTGCACAGACATCCGCTATGCCAAAGCATAAAGAAGCAACGTAGAAGGTAGCATGAGAATTAACTAAACAGAAAACAAAAGAAGTTGCTGGTAAGGTAGCTGCAGAGAAAGAGTGTGATAAGAAAGAGCACGCTGCGAAAGATAATGCTGAGGTAGAGCAGACTGATACAGAGAAAGTTGAAGAATTAGCTTCCAAGCATATAGATGAGAAGGAACTATCAGGATAGGAAGGAGGCGGTGGAGAAGGGCAGAGCACTCGCTTCACATTAAAGAAGCATAAAAAGGAGATGAATATTGGGCCATGAAAGAAACATAAATCAGATAAGTAGACGCGCATCGACCCAATGGTCCTCATATAAGGGGATCTCGATGAGATCGATGACAAGGTTAGGGACACAATGACAGGGTTGTGGCAACAATTTGAACAAAAATATATGTAGACACTGGGGAGTGTCGAGAAGGATCTACGCGAGCTGCAGATCCAAACTAGTAGGATTCAAGCAAGCGTTGGGCAAGCAAGAGGGGTGTAAGAGAACTTGGCACAAGGAAGCGGGAGAGCAGCAGAGTTGGAATAGACTTTAGACCACAGAGTTATACCTTTACTAGAAGGGTCAGTTCACGGAAAGTCAAAGGAGGACCGCAATGTGTTAAGCATAGTCAAGGACATGGGGGTGAACTTGGCCACACTACCACTTCAAACCCTCCATGCACTGTGTCAGGGAGTTTCAGATGAGATCAGGATTAGAGAGAAGCATGCCCTTGGAATGATCAGTGAGTTCAAGGTGAATAATGAACAGATGTTTATGGAAAAATCTCAGGCTTTGAAGGAAAACGAGGAATTGCAAGATGAAGTCAGAGCCTGGAGACAACAATTGCATAGGCATGCAAGGCAGTTCCTGAGCTGAACATCCCGGAGGATGCCATAGCTACAATAAAAGTCAGAAAATTAGTTGTTGTGGTCTGTGCATCAAAGGATGAGATCGATAGAGTAAAGTTTGACTTTCAAATGAAGATCTTAGAATTGCAACTGAAGTTGTAGCTAACTACTCTGCTAGAGGTCCGGGAGCAACACAAAGCAACAATAAGAGAAAATATGAGCACATTGTATATCACAATCACAAACTACACAATGACGTTTGATCACGCCATGGAATTATTGATGAACTTGCAGGAGGACCCAAACTTGCAGAGGCTAAACACAGACATTAGGGAGACAAAACACAAGTATGATTAATTCTGAGTGATTGCGTGCACTATGGCACCATCACAACGCCTCGCGAAGTTGTAGGAAGGGAATTAGCAGTTGCAATTGCAGATGGAAGAACTACAGGGGAAAGAGGCCGTTCTAAAGGCCATATTACAACCATCGATAGAGGAAGCCTTCCAACTTACTCTATCTCTTCAAGAAAAGTTAAAGGTACTACAATAGACATAGAGAACAATGGGCCTAGCAGTGGAAGGCCCAACAACAAAGAAATTGGTAGAGGAAGTGCAGCAGGCCATGGTCCAGAGCACTACTGACATAGAAGCTTTATAGGTCGAGTTAGGTGGCCTTCACAACAAAATAGAAGTGCCAACTGAGTGAATTGAGGGCGAGTCACCATATTTGTGTTAGGGGCCTATTGGGATAGGGTCCCTAGGGTCCATTTTGGGGTTATTTTAACATAATTTTGTAAAACATGTTGTAAAGAATGTAAAGTCTCTGCAATATGTAGATGTATAGCATTCAACTAGATGAGAGTCAAAGGGGATTTAGCCCCTTGTTTGGGTAAGTGATAGGTTGGTTTTTGAGACTCACCCATGGTCCGCGGACCATGGTATTATATTGAAAAAAAACTATATATAGTTGATTCATATCGAGTCTAAGGAGTGATAGAGATGAACTAAGTCAAGATAGAGATTATTTGAGGCAAGTGCTAAGGCAGGAAAAATTTGTTTCTTGTACTTAGGCAAAAGGGGAGGAATCCTATAGTTGAGTGTGTAGGAGGCCTTGGTAAGTCTGCAACTGAAAGCACAGACCCTTACAGATGAGTGCGCAGGTTGGAGAAGTCTGTAAATTGAATGCTGGAACTGAATAAAGATAATTTTTGAAGAAATATCTTGCATCATAGTATTATTGTTAATTTGTTTATGTTATGTTCTGTCGCTCAATAATATGTTTTCTGTGGAACAATGTATAAATTATGTGCGAATCTTTTGAATCTTTGATATTTATGGATGGTTAAAGTGATTATATATTTTCATGAAGATAAATGTTGAATCTACTATGATTTCTGATGAATTAGATATATCTACATGAAGGCAGATATATGGTTATCAGTTAGTGTGCAAAAGTAGATAGAATGCCTCGGCTTAGGGTCTATAAAGTCTGATTGCAGACCTTCGCGAAGGTCTAGAAGCCATTTCCTTAGAGTTGCAATAGTAATCCATAGAAGGATATCAATCTACGCGAAGGTAGATGTAAGCGACAAAGGTTCAAGGCCACTTGTCACACTGTCTTTGGATGTAGAAACGTGGTTCTAGCATCCCCAAATACTGCTTTAGGTGAGATTGCAGCCTGCACTATGCGGGTTGTTTCCGAAAGGGCCAGTAGTTAGGGTTTTGTTGGTTGGCGTGAACAACTTTGACTCTGGGTCAAGCCCCCTTAAGCCAATAGAGTATCCCAGACCGGTTCTAATTCCTGAGGGCCTTTGACTATTTAGGATTTGATATAGTCTCCTTATCTCTTCAACAAATTTTTTATTTAGACCCTTCTCGGTCTTTGTTTTCTCAAGATTGGTTCTCAGAGAGACAACCTCTTCTTCAATACACTGATAGTTTTCTTCCCATTCTTGAATGAGGCCTTGAAGAATCTCTTATTTTTGTTTGGCATCTTCCATCTCAATTTTCAAAGACATAATATCATCTTTGCATATTTGTGAGATCGTTTCTCTTTTGAACTTGAGCAACTCTTGTTTCAACTGCTTGTTCTCCCCTTCCAGTCTCTCACAGTTTCGTTGGTTTTCTTTTAGTAGTAGGACTATAATGTCCTTTCTCTTGATAGCCTCTTGTAGCTTTTACTTTTGATAGACAAACTCCTCATTATCAAAGTTATACATACTTCCTCTGTGCATTGTTGATGTTCCTTCAACTAGTTATTTTTCTTCCTTGCTTTCATTAACTCATTGAGGGCACTGATGAGTTCCCCTTCAAGGTCTATTACTACTTCTTCCTCTTCCTCTCCAGAGTCCATAATATCCTATTTTTTGGAGTTTTTTTCAAAGGCCATAAGAAGATAATTATATGAATAATTCTCCAATGAGTCTTCACAGTCTGACTCTGGTGCCGAGATATCCACTTTGGAGTAAGACCCCTTCTTCTTATAGGGATTTTTCTTTTGATGTGTCTGAGAAATGTTTCCAAAATTTAGATCCTCTTCCCTTTCAGCCTTTTCTTTGTAAGGGTATTTGGAAGAGAAATTTCCAACTCTTCCATAGTTAAAACACTTTAAGAAAAACTTCCCTTTATATTTTCCTGAGCCACACTTCCATTTTCTAGCAAGTTGAGCCAACTCCTCATTAGATTCACAGTTGGAGCAACCTTGATGATCTTTTTGATCCTTGCCCATTTTGGATACTTTGAAACTTACTTCCTTTGGTTTAAATTTTTCTATTCCTATTCTCATCTCATAGGTTGTGAGATTACCATGAAATTGATCCATCTTCAGATGCTTTAAGTTAGCCATTTCCTCAATATTTGAGATCTTAGCATTAAATCTCATGGGTAGGGATCCTAATATTTTCTGAACAATCATCTTTTCCTTGACTTCTTCACTAAGTCCTCTAATTATATTAGTCACTTCATCAAGTATGAGGAAGTATTATTTTATGCTTTCATTCTCGTTCATTCTCATGCTTTGAAACCTCATTCTGAAAGTCTGAAGTTTCACTTTCTTGACTTTGTCATCTCCTTCATGACTTTGGTTAAGCTTTATCCACACTCCCTTAGAATATTCACAATTTATAAATGTTACAAGTTCTAATTGACTAATACAAAAGAGAATGGCATTCTTGACTTTAGCATTGTTCCCGTATAATTTTTTATCATCTGCATCAGTGGTAGGAATATTAGGGACATTGTAGTCTACTAGTAACGAAGTCCAAACATCTACTCCTAGGGACATAAGATATGCTTCCATTCTGGATTTCCAAATATCATAGTTGGTCCCATCAAATATTGGTATTCTACTTGAATAAGCCCCTTGACTCTCTTACCTAGACATAATTCCTTATAGATCTACCTTCTAGTTTTTAAACTGTTGTTGATGGAACTTGGCTCTAATACCAATTGTTGAAATAAGGAACTGCCAGGGGGGTTGAATCGATTATTAAGAAGCTCTTTTTTATTTATCTTATTATGCTTACAGTCCCTTCATATGTTCTCTAACTTGTGAGAGCATTCATTCACAAAACAGTGAACCAAAAATATTTCAAACACACATATTCAAACAACAATCACATGAGAAGAACACATTTGATACAATGTTTTTCATGTGGAAACTCAGAGGGAAAAATCCATCAATTTGTTGTTTTCTTATGATGTAAATTAAGAACCCACTTAATTGCATTTATTTTTTTGTGAGAACCCACTCACAGGAGGCACCAACCCCCTTTGATTAGCAAGCACCAACTTGCTAAGAGGCACCAACCTGCTCTTTCCACTTCTCTAGCATTTCATACAATTTTCAAACTAAAAACATAGGCATACAATTATAAAAGTAAAATAAAAAACAATTGTTGCTCACATATTTGAATTTTGCATTCTATGTTCTATGCTCACTTGCAGTAAATCTCCTCTTGCTTCTCACAACAACACTTCCTCTATGCTCTGCCTTCATTTTCAAGGGCTTTTCACTGACTTCTCTTCAGCACTACCCTTGCCATTCTTCACACAGTCCTCGCACTGCTCTTACCACTGTATTACACCATGTCCTCTCAGGTGCTTCAACCTCTCTACTTTGATGCACACTCTCACAACACTTCTCTCTCACACATATGCTCACTTCCCCATTCTTTTCTAGTTTTGGTGATGACTTTGTTCCACTGAAGCACATTTCACAAGGGAGTCTATCCACATTGTCATGTAGCTGCCAATTTGTACTTAGGCATGGCTTCACTTTCCACTCTTGCATCTTCTGATAGTTTCTTGTCACATCACCCAAAATTGAGATGGTACTTGTAGTTATTCATAGTCTGACTACATATAGCTCCTGTACTGAGAAATTAATTATCAAATGACATGCACACTCCTCTAAGAGTCTCATGCATATTTATTGTTCCAAAGATCTTGACAATCCATAAAGGTGACTATATTGTTCTTATTTACCAAAACCATTTGTGCATGCGAAGGAGTCAATTGCTTCCTTCAAGCACTCGAATTCATCTCTAATATCAAATTTTTCCTCGGTTTATTGTTATAGAGTCTTCCACATGATTAGCCCTTTTCAGCTACCAACTTCTTTGTGCCTTCATTCAATATCTCCATTGTCAGCCCATACATTCTTTAAAGCTATGTACTTCCTTATTCGATCAATTCCATATCACAGTGGTGCAGTGTTCCAATATTGTTAGCCCCATTGTGCTCAGCTCCCTGAGAATTTACTGTATCATATGATTGAGCCCATGACCATCGACTAAATGCCATATCAAATCCCCCTTTTTATTGTAACCTTTTCAAAGTTTCGATTGTGTCTTAGCTCCTTCTGCTTATCCCTTACTTCATTTCTCATCATAGGACCGCTAACTATGACTGCCACTTAGCATTAAGGTGCTAAGGTGATTTGTTCCTTCAAGGGCCAATCTTCCTTTGCTATTGGTATATGCACTTGGCTCTAATTTATATGCCCAAGAGCCTTCACAATATCATAAGCCCCCTTTATCAGAACTTTTCCAAACTCCAACTACTCTAGAGTTTCGATATCTTAATCCTACGATTGTCTAGCTCCAATATGATGTCATCACTTCCACATGGTGACTCTTTAGATGCGACATATGTCAACCAATTTTTGCCTATTAGAATACCCAATACAATTAAATATTCTTGCCATGTTTCATGTAGTATCGCCACATCACATTGACATTAGATGCCACTGTGGCTTATTGGAGCCAGTCATATGCTACCATGTGTCCTGCTAGAGGAGAGAGAAAAGGGTCCGTCGACCTTTGGTTTTGCACCAAAGTCCTTTGTTAATATTCTTTTGGAACTCCTCAGTGCTTATACAGTATTATCGACATTTATAGGATATTGCAACTTTTAAAAGTTCCTCACTTAAGAAGTTTAGATATTTCTATCCTTGACATGCTGATGTTCTGATGTGCTAAGCCTCCAACCTTCGATGTGCCTCTTACACCAATCCTCTGGTGTTATAATCTACAATATGCCGATACGTTGATTATTCTAACCCACGGTATTCTGATGCACTCATATGTTGAACTTCTGATATTCTAATAATTCTTCCTTCCTAAGGCTTCTCAAACTTGAACTTCAGTAGACCATATCTTTTGATCTAGGGTTCCTTTTTTTGACTTCCGCATGTCGTTAGAAAGATTGTTTAGAGAAATTTCCAATGTAGAGGATCTAATGTAGGCTTTGAGTCCTTTTCTACTTGGAAGAAGATTGGAAACTCATCTTCTCATTAACTCTTTGGACTGATGAACTCACAACTGCCAGGATCATCATTTTATGGCTTCTTCAGTAAGCCTGCTACTGTGATGATTCTCTACATGAAGCCTGCAACTACCATGGAGTTCCAACTTTCCCATCACTGTGATCATTATTTTATGGTTTCTTCCATAAGCTTGCTACTGTGATGATTTTTTTCAATAAGCCTGTAGCTATCATGGGATTCCTCCCAAACATTCATTTATCATGTTGACCCTTGTTTGACATCAATGCCAACACTTTCACATCCACCCATACACCATCAAAAGTTCAACATTAGTGCCTATTGCAAGTTGGTGCTTGCAACAAATCCATGAAGTTGCAAGTTGGTTCTTGTAACAAATCCAAGAAGTTGGTGTTTTTGGTAAGTTAATCTAGTGTCTGTAGAAGAATGGAGTTGGTGATTCCTCCTAGTGGGTGATAGTAAAGAATAAAAGGGGGTAGGTGCTTCCTATTAGTGGTCAGTCACAAAAAAATTGATGTAATACACTAGGAGTTCATATTTCCATCATAAAAAAAGATAGGTGTTTTTTCCTTTTGGTTTTCCACATAAAATTCTTACTATCATATGTGTATGTTTCTCATGGTGTTGTAATGTGTTCATGTTTTATTTTATATTGAGGTGACATTATATGTTGTTGGTGATCACATGAACGATTTCCAAGTTAAAGATAAGCTAAGCATTAGCATTGAAAGATAAAATTAGGCTTAATACTAACTCTTCACACCCCCCCACGCCCTAGTATAATTATTGTAACCAACAATTGGTATTAAAGCTAAGTTCCTTCAAGAATAGCCTAACTCACTAAAGGTAGATAAAAAAGAAACATGCCTAATCAAGCTTTTCTAACACCAAAGAGTCCCATTTTTGAATGGAGCAGAGTATGTGATCTAGAAGTTTAGAATGAAATCCTATTTAAAGGATGTAATTTTAGAAGCATGGTGCTCTATAATTAATTAAGAAAAGAGTAAGCATAATGAAGAAACCAAAAGGGTTTTCTTGAAAGGACTATCATATTTAGATTCAAATAAGGTAAGACACTATGAGTTTACAAGAGAAATGTGGGAAAATCTCCACTATGTATATGGAGAAGAAAGTCATGAAGCTCAAGAGAAAGTTGAAGAACCTTATTGTTGAAGTAGTGAGTCAAACCTTCAAGAAGCTGTTGATGGATATGCAAAGAAGAGAAGGAGGAAGAATAAGAAAGCATCTCAAAGTAAATATGCTCAAAAGAATGAATATCTTCCTCCCAATGTGCAAGCTATTGATCATCACTTCAATGATGACAAAGAAGAAGACTCATATGAGAGGCCACACTACTCAGAAGGTAAGATATTGTTCTATAATAATTGAAAAGAAATAGGAAATTTAACATATAGATGTTCATATGCATCCTTAGAGGATAGTGATAGTCATATATCTAGTAGTTGTTATGGTGAAAGACCTACACTTGTAGCAATAACAAATGATGGTATAGGGAAGAACATCTCACATGGATATTGAAGAGAGATCCCATGAGTGTTCATATACAGGTGAAACTAAATGCATTTCTTGTAGTGATGAAGAAGGATTTCTCTTTTGACTGATGGAGGACTCCAGTGAGTCACAAAGGGGTCTAGATGTTTATGATGATTTTTCAAACACATTTGATAGTGAAGAGAGGGATCTAAATCAGAAGAATTATTTCAAGAAAAATCTCATCTTTGCTCTTAACTCTCAAGGAGCTTTCAAAATAAATCTCAAGATAAAGGAGAAGTTACAAGAATATGATATTAATAATGAAAGATTGAGAAAAACACTTGTTGATATTAATTCTCAACAAGAGGAAGCCAACAAATGGAATGATAGGTTGAAAAGTTAGTTGAATGAAAAAGAAGCCTATTGTGAGAGACTACAAACTAAATTAGTCACATTGAGACATGACCTAGAAAGAGAAAATAAAGAGTTGTCTCAATGTTAGAATCTTGAGAATAGCATAAAGGCCTTGGATGAGGTTAAGTGGAGATACCTTGTCATCAAGGATGGTTTGGGTTTCAAAGAAGCTACAAGCTCCAAGAAAAAAAAGGCTGAAGGGTCAACTACCAAAGCAAAGGAAATTTAAGGTCCCAACAACATTAAAGTAAAACAAGTTGTTGGATAGTAGCAACAGTTATAGGGAAATAAACAACAATGAGAAAAGAAAAAGAAGCAACAAAATTTAAAAAAACAACAAAGGAAAGAGGGTAAAAACCCTAAGGAGCAACAAAAATGAGGAAAATAGATCAATGGTCATAGAGAAAAATGAAACAAAAATAAAATTCGTTTATGCCTTAAGGACATGGTCATGAAATTTGAAATCTTCCCAGGTATGAAAGTTTGTTCAATGGTTATTAATTTTCTTGTAATATTCTCGATCATAAAGACATAAGATTGTAGATAGAAAACAAGAAAGTAACAAGTTTTGAATAGCTGCAATCCAAGAATGCATGGTATGCCTTGGAATAAGAATGATAGTAACAAGAGAGGAGTTGGTAAGATGGATGTCAATAATAGAAACTCTTTCTCACCAAAGTGATGCTGAATGCTACAATTGTGGCAATTTTGGGCAGAAGGTAGTCAATTGTAGATATAAAAAAACAAACCCCACTTCTTGAGATATGAAACAAAATGAGACAACATTGAGGATGAGAAGAGAAAAATTATCTGGTGAATGCAAGCTTGTCTTTAGTTCTATGAGTGCAGACAAGAGGTTGAATAAAAGAGGAATAAATCATCAAAGCTTTGATCTGGTGCTTAAGAAAAGTCAAATTAAAAATTATTCTATCCTAGTCATGTATCCCTATGTAAATTTCATCTACAGTAACCACAAGCCTCAAGAAATAAAATGAAGAATTCCCATGTAATTCTTCATTACAAAGAAAGAAAAAAAATATAGAAATAAGATTTGGATGAAGAAATCAGATGTGAAGGAGAAGTTCCCTCTAAACCTGTATGGCTAAGAGAAAGTTCAAACAAAGGAAAATAAGAAGTTGGAAATGAATCTTCCTATCAGGACTCAACGTTTGAAGGTTTGGAAGAAAAATGAGGATTATCTCCTCAGGGGGAGTAGCTCCTCAGCTTCTCTTCATTAAAAGAAGATAATGGCTTCAAGTGAAGCCAAAAGCAGTCAAGTTCAAGCATAAGAAAGTTTATGTAGAGATGCATCTAAATGATGGAGCTGAGACAAAGTTCTCTTTATGATTTCAATAATGAATTTATCTATATCTAATGTATCAACATTGAAAGAGAAAGGGAAGTGAAACCGACATGATTCAAGGGATAATTCAAAAAACTTTATGTTTTGAGAAGAAGATGAGCTACAGTAGAAGTGTGGAGTGATAATGAATCTAGAGCAAGGACAGGTCCATGGGATTAGTCCCCAAGAAGAAGCAAGAAGATAGATGCAAAGAGATGAAAAAATAGAGAACATTGGCTTAGGGGAGCTGCTTTATAAGAAATAATAGGAAATAATATTTAATCTAAAGAAGAATGATTACTTAGGAGATGAAAGGTTTGCATCTTGTATGAAGTACTATTATTTCATTTAACTTGAAAGTTTGATTATGCCTAACAATATTAGGTGCATGAACAGAATTAGTACAAGATTTAATGGTTCCTCAATGATCAATTGTTATCACTATGAGAATTGGTTTCATGAGGAGTAACCTCTTGTAGAAATGGACATTTTTCTTTTAGGACAAGTCATGAAATCTTTCCTGGTGTGTTATTGTTTAGCAATAATCCCTATTTGTAGAAGCATGATCTCAGGGGGTGAAGAGTTTAGCATGCTCAAGTGAAGTGAGCATATACTCTGAAGCAATAACAACAATGAAGAGTAAGCTTAAATGCATCAGTAAATGTGGTATTTGCATCAACAACAATACCATTTGCAGTTTTGATTAGTATCAATTTCTTTTTAATTGGTACTAAATATGCATTCACAGAGAGATTTTTTAGCTAGAAGCCATAAGGTGTCCAACATTGGAATATTATTCAAATAAGGGATGATATATTTTTAGGGGGACCATATCATTTATGTCCAATTACTAAATTAGCAACAACTACAAGAAGACATAAGGAAATTTTTTTCTAATGCTTGGTTTTTCATGCGGCCTTTCCCATGACGGTGTAGCTGAGTTTGGATGATAGAGTTCAAGTGTCTCATCAAGGGGATATCAACCCTTGAAGAGAAATCTACAAAGAAGAGTGTACATTAACAACCAAACCCTTAGACGTTAATTGAAAGGGGGGGAGAAATTAGTTTGTAGCCTTTTTGATTGATGTCGAAGGGGGTGAGAGAGCTATTGGTATCTCATGAAGGGAAGAAAAAGCTCAATGAAATCCATTCATTGGTTGAAATTGTGTTTGTTGCATGTATCATGAGGAGTGGCCATTAATGATGAGGTGTTTCCATCAATGCCAAAGTGGGAGATTGCTGGAAAATTGGCATTGTTAGGATAACAGGTGGGACGAAGTGTGTTGGAAATTATGCCAACTAAGTTAGCATTGATGTTAGATGCATGGTGTGTTTGACATTGATTTTCATGGAGTGTTAAGCTCAAGGGGAATCTTCTGGTTGTTGTAGTCTTTTGTAGAGAATCATCATAATAGAAGACTTATTAAAGAAGCTATTAATCTCATAGATATGGTGGTTTGGAGTCCCAATATTTGAAGGTATTTCTACCTTAGAAGGTCAACTTAGATTCTATTGGAAATGAAATAGGTGGATATTTCTAGGAAAGAGATTTCTAATGGTATTTTGATGTTTGAAAAAGTTATTCTAGATCAAAATTTATGTTTGGTAAAATTTGGTGCCTTAAGGGAAAAATTCGTGTTTTGGCCACATGGGTCCAACAATCCAGTCAACATAAAACTGGTGCTTGAGTACATGTGGTAGAGTGCGATTGGTTATTTGAAATATTAGGAGGAAGTGAATGGCTCCAATCTAGGACACATAAAATAGGAGGGTCTACCTGGGAAGTTAGAAAGGCTGACGCAAGGTGAAGTTCTGGGGCGACAAGGATTTGGGAGGATGTGGAAGAGGACATTGGTAGGTGAAACAAGTAGTAATTGGATGGTAGAGAAAGTGAGCATTGGTTGGGTGGAGGTCTCCATAGCCACATCACTCTAGAAGATGGACCTTGGAATATCTCAAAGGTTTGTAAGACCAAACAATTAGGGTCAAGGAAGCAGGGATGACGTGTAGCCAAGCAAAAATGGAAAAGGATGTCAACAATAATGAGTTGGAATGAAGAACAAGTGACACACTCCAATTGGATGACGAAGATAGGTGGATTTAAAAGTAGAATAAATGGTCACAAATGATGTGAGAAATTTATAGGCCTAGGGTGGCGTCAACATAAGGTAAGGCATGAACACATGGTAGTCTAGGGAAGTGAAATGTGGCATGCAAATTCATAATCTTTGGGTACCCAAGTGGGCTAAAAATGGATGACACATGGAACCACTCTGAGCTTAACACATGGTTGATGGTATAGGTGGAAAATGAATTAGTGTGCTATTAGGGACACATAATTCCGAGTTGTTTATGTTTAGATTGAGTCTGTAGAAAGGGGACGACTAATACACATAACTGTAGAGGCCTTACCTCAGATAGTTTTGAAGGCACATTATTGTGATTTATCAGGTTGATGGGGTACTGAGCCAACATGGCATACCAGTTTGTGCATGAACTAGAGCATCGACCCAATGAGGATTTGTGTTGTGGAGGTATTTTAGACCCTAGTGGACATGTAACCCCAAAGGTCTTACCCCATAGAGTTTTGATGTTGTGCTTGAGTAAAATCTCGAAGTGACAGAGCATCACAAAATAGTGGCACAAATAGAGAAGGACCCAATTGTAAGGTGGCAAGGCCACATAAACCCAAAATTATTTAGATTGGGTAGGTGTGTAATAGTGAACCCATCGAGACACATAAACCTAGAAGGTTTACCCTAGAGGAAGATGAAGGCACACCATTGATTTTTGTCACAGGCTGAGGTAAGGTTTCATGACTATTTTTACGCATGTTTCGTGACCAATGGTACAAGGGTTGGTGCATACTAATTAATCCCTTAAGGGATATAGCTCAAAGGGGCCCAATAGGAAATCTAGAAATAGTTTTTGTGGGTTAATTGTCTAAGGGCCTTTGGGCTTACAACAATGAAATCATCATTGTGGTCATAAGCACTTATGTCCATTAAGAAATTAAGAGATGGCTTATTTCAAAGGGGCTATGTACATATGGAGAGGGGTTATGACTTGTGATATGAATAAGTTGGAAACTAACTTAGAAATATATGGTATGTTTGGAATTCATGCCATATTTGGGAGTCCTCTACAAACTGCAAGAGAAGGCTTGAATGGGTGAACAACGTACTTGGAAGGGTCCCTCCATATCTGGAAGTTATGCCAAAATTAGCCATTTTACATAATTGAATTTAATA
The DNA here is from genome assembly GCA_000404065.3 of Pinus taeda. Taxonomy (NCBI): domain Eukaryota; kingdom Viridiplantae; phylum Streptophyta; class Pinopsida; order Pinales; family Pinaceae; genus Pinus; species Pinus taeda. Next base: position 136,097 of record APFE031094848.1, on the reverse strand, counting down.
GGCAATGAATGGGTCAACAACTGGATTGGAACGAATTGGTGTCAATGGAAAAATTGGTGCTAAGGGAGTTTTATAATGGCAGGAGACTAAGACAAAAAGTACTATGATTTTCAGAGTGAATTTATGAGCTTGGTTCAACTAGAACAAACCACACCTAAATGACCTTGATGCCATGAAGAATTCAATAGAAAAGAGTGTTGGGTGTAGAAGATTTGATCATAGATTAAGTAAACCATGTCGGAAGTACATCTGAGCAATGTGATAATTTAATAAGCACAAAGAGCCATATTATGACATTAAAATCATTAATAGTGTGTTGTAGATGCTAGAATGGAGATCCATGTTGGAGTACACTCTCAAGCAGCATGGATGAGAAAATGGTTAGCATTATTTCTTGTGTAGTAGAGGAAAAACACCATGGGTTGCAAGTGTGCATAGTGGGGATTACATTAGAGTATTGTGGGAAATAGAGCTATATGGGAGCTCTCTATCAGAGAAAGCTTCTTATAGAGGCCAAGAGAGCCTATAAAACAACCAAGGTTGAGAGATGATGTGTAGGTTGTAAGAAGGTTGAGTGAAGACTATTGAGTATGCTGTTGAAGTGTTGAAAGTCATCAGTTGAGAGATACTGAGTGTGTATTAGGTGTCGAAGTCCAAGAAAAAAGGAAGTAATCTGTAATATTGTTGTGGTTAATAGAGGGCAAAGAATTGGTGATGAAAAAGAGCAGTGATTTCTTTATTGAGTGTAGGTTGGAGCCTATAAAACAAGGAGTTGGAGCCTCCATCTTAGTGAATATGTGAAGATATCTTGGGGGTTGGTGCCTCCTCAAGTTGGAATTTGAAACAAATACATGAAGCTATAACTTGGTGCTTGCAACAAATTCAAGAATTCAGTGCTTTAGTTTCTTTTTTTGGTAAGCTAATAAAGTTTCTAAAGAGGAAGGGACTTGGTACTTCTTGATAGTGGGTGCTAGAAAACAATCAAAGGCAGTGGGTCTTTCCTCTTAGTGGTAGCTCACAAATAAATTGTTGTACTAGAGTAAGAGTTCATATTTACATCATAAAAAAATATTAGTGGTTTTTCCCTTTTGGGATTCTACATTAAAATTCTCCTTGTCATATGTGTATGCTACTCATGGTTTTGTGATGTGTTCATGTGCTATTTTATATTGCTTCTACATGATATTTTATTAATGATCAAATGAATGATTTCCAAGTTAAAAGATAAAATTATCCTTAATACTAATTCACCCCCCCTCTCAGTATTAACATTGTTACCAACAACAGGTTCCCCTTGTCTAAAGGTTGTCTAGGTTAGAATGAACAAGCGAACACAAGCCAATGAAATATGGACCCTTGTTCAAAATCCAAAAGTGAAATGGAAGACGAAGCTTAAGTATTCTTGTTTCAATGTTATAGAAAGAAGCATGGCACAATATACATCACTGAGTAAACCCATAATCTTTATGACATCAAAGGCAAATTTTAGTGCATAGAATGAAATGAAGGAGCAAGTTCAATTGAAATATTTGAGAAGCTCATAACATATAGATGTACTCTTTATGGAAAGAGCATTTATAGTAGTCTTTGTCTTCTTTGCTCAATTATTTCTTGTTGTGAACAAGGATGATCAAAAATATCAGAAACCTCTGTAATGCAATAGAAAAAGAGGTAATTGATTATGAATGTAATTTATTCAATAGTCAAATATAGCAGCCATTAAAGGTAAGAAATTAGAAAATGGGATTATAGTAGCTCCAGGATTTCTTGGGAAGAATACGTATGTCTAAAGGAATCAATATGAGATTTGTGTTTACTTAGGTTGTGTACCTATTAATAGAGTTTTTATAAGCAATGTAATCATGATGATTTCTTCAGGCTCACTACCTTAGAAGTAATGTGGGTATATTTCTATTTGTTACACTAGCTACTTAGGCAGAGTCACATTGAATGTAATAAAGCGTCAATTGTAATTTGCCCAAATTTTATGAATTATGGACTTTGTTCTTCTTGCATGTAATATAGTTACTATTTACTAATTTTTCTCTCTGTATTTATGTTAATATTCAAATTTTTAATGATTAGAAAATATAATAATTATGAATTAATTGTGATTTTTCCATTGAAAATTTTGATAAGTATTGAAGGAAATGGAACTAGCATAGCATGTAGATTTATCATTCATATTTGGTATTGGAAGTATAAAACATATAAAATAAGTTCAATTCTATTATTACAAATATTATTTAGATTGAGGATATTTGTAAAACAATCATGACAATCATCATAGCCATTATCAAAGCCTCTAGAGTTACTAATCGCATAATTCCTTTTTCTCCTATTTAAAAAATGTTTTGCAACCTCTCAGAAATACAAAAATTAAATTATGGAAATATTTTAAAATTAGGGAAGTATTTTTTGCTTTATGGAAATATGGGAAAAACATGTTTTTACACTTGAGGCATGACAACGGATAAATCAGTGTAAATCTACATTGACATAGGGTATAGCTAATGAATTAAAAATAGGTGTGTGTGTGTGTGTGTGTATATATATATATATACATACATAAATTATGCATGGGAATTAAACATTATTTATTCGATAAGTTTGATAAAGTTCGATTATGTTGTTCATCAGAGGGAATGTCGAGAACTACACAGGATCCCTCTTCGAGATTCCTAATTCAATAATGAGGTAAGGTGGAATGATTATATGCTCCATTTTCATTTGATCACTGTTGTTTTATTTCATTTTTTTGATTAGGTCATTTGACTATTCTCTGTTATTAATGGGTGGTATAATGATTTGCATATTTATGTTTTTGTTTAGATTTTGAAGGTTCAACCTGAGTAGGTAGTTCTCAGAGACTTGATTTATGGTTCTGTATCTCCGTTCTGATTGGCTTCTTGTGGATTATTTAACTTTTTTTTTGCAATATGTGACTATTCATTTAGATAATATATTTTGTTACCATGTCCTAGTTCATTAAACTGCAAGACTAGGTGGCTTGTTTTTGTTCTGGTTGTGTTGGGGTTCTATTTAACATAAAAGGTTTTTTTTAGTTTAGCTTGTCCATAACATTCTTGTATTCAAGTCTTTTTTATTTTCTAGTGAAATCCAATTTGCCACATCAACAAGTTAGAGTAAGGCATGGAGTTGAAAAATGAGGGGAGTCAAGCCAACGTCACTTGGAGGAAAGGGTCAAGGTGAGGCTATAGATCCCATCCATATCAATAGAACTGATTTTAGTGACCCTATAGTGATCAACACAACTTTGTAAATCATCTTAGATATATCAAGATGCTTCTAGAACAACTCATAAGAGACAAACATTATGACTAGAATATGATCATCTCATTCATGAATGATATCCAATGGAACCAGTGGTAGATCTAGGATAGCTCAAAGAAATATACAAAGGGGTTAGGGGTGTCTAGGAATAACTAGACTACTTTGAAGGCAAATTGGATCACATGGATAAAAATTTACACTATGTTTTCTAACCTGCATTGCCACCTGGTTCAGGACTAGAGAATCATTTTCAATAATTATCCCTCATAGCTAATGGATCTTGGATGGTATTCATCATGGAAGTTTTCTTGTTCTATGTTCCTTTTTTTTTGGTTGCTAATTACTCACCAGGAAATAAATATGGTAATGCTGAGGCAGGTAAGATTTTTTCAAGTTGTTCTCGAAAATGTAATATTTTTTCATAAATGAAAAACTTGAGATTCACAAAAACTCATAACATTGTATATGTTGGTAAAAATTAGTGTGTATTATGAGTTACATACATGGAACATAAACATAGAGCCATGATTCACCATAATTATATAATTGGAGGAACTTATTACTTGTGCGGTGAAAGAGTTAACAAAAGCTTCTATGCGTCGAGATAAAGTAATTGCTAAATTTATTTTACGAATCATAACACTAAGCATTAATTAATATTTTAATATGCGCTAGTTCATGGTATCAGAATTATATTAAGTTTATGTGAAATTTTGTCAAAACATTGTTGTAAAACGAGAAAATATTGCAAAAGAAGCCTATGAAAGGGGATATATTTGAAGGTGCATATGTGGGGTTCTTGACCACATAGCACTCTCCCACACATAGTTTCAATTTTCTAAGAGTAAATGATATTAAGCACTTGAATGTTGTCTTAATTACATGTCGATTTATTGAACAAATGCTGAAAGGAATTATATTTACCATAAGAATATATTTTTATAATTGTACGATTAAGCATTAATTATTTTTTTTAATATATGGTCATTTGCATTGTGAGAGGTTGGTTGAGTTTATGTGATATTTCACCAAATTTTCATTGTGAAACATTCAAATATGTGTGTCAAATAATGTGAGAATTGTACTTTTAGCAATATGCAGGATTATACAAAGGGATAATGTGCATGGTGGTGTCTAAGTAGAGGAATAAAGGTTCTCCTATACAAATGCATCATCTACAAACCCTTTATTCCACAGACTAAAAAATTAAAATATTTCCATTCTAGAGAGTCAAGTTACTAAACTAGTTATAAAATGGCAAGTTAAAATTAGTTTTAAATTTATGGATTTAGATAATTGTTGGATTAAGCATTAATTATTTTTTTTTATATACGCTACTCTGGAACACAAGAATTTTATTGAGCTTATGTGACATTTCTCCAAAACATTGTTGTAGAACATGAAAATATGTGTGTCAAATTTCATGAAACTTGATATTTTATAGTGTACAGAAGAAGTTTGTGGAGGGACAGTCTATGTGGAGGCATGGATGTGGTTGAATAAGGGTTCTCTTGCACATAACCTTCCTTTGTACATCATTTGAATCTATTATAGAAAATACTAGCTATGGAGCCCTTTGCACCTTCTTGATTTGTTTAGAATCGATGCACATTGTTTCAGAGTAAATGCTATTAAGCATTTGAATGATGCACTAATTATGCTAGGATTAAGCCTTAGTTTATTTTTAAATATGTGATGATCTACACCATGATATATTTGGTTGATTTTAAGTGAAATTTTGCTAAATCATTGTTGCAAAATGTCAAAATATCTATGTCAAGAAACATGAAAATTGAGCTTTTGTATTATCTGCAGGGGGAATGTATGAAAATGTATGGAAATGGGGGAATAAAGGTTCTTGTACAGATACAAATATTCCAAACATCCTTTACTCTACACAATATTTAAAAGCTATATTAAATTTAAAATAAAATAAAATCTAAGAATAGTTTTAAAATGCTAGTTTTTAGCGTAACGTGAACTGGTACAAAATTAAAGTGCCTATGTAGTTTTTGGTTAAAATGTCAATGTGTAAATAAAATGTGTTGAATGGAAATGTAGGCAAAGATGTGGAATGTGCTCCATTATTCCACATAATAAAAATTTAAAATTTATCTACAATATCGAGTGAGGCTACGAAATTGGGTCATGAAGTTAGTTAATTGTCTACCCTTATTTTACATATAATATACATGGAAACAAAAATTTTCATCTCCCAAAATTTAACAAACCAAAACCACTAATTTATTGATTAATATGTAGTATTTTTCAGAAGGGAAGTGTGTGGAAGAACTATGTGGAGGGAGAATTCATGTGGAAGCGTGGAACATTGCGGAAGAAAGTTTGTGTTCCTTGCTTTGCACACATGTTCTCCCGAACAACACCAATTCCTCACGTGGATTGAAAAAATACTTCATTTAATATTGGATAATAATTTTTCAATTCAAAAATGGGAAATTAGTAATGAATTTAGTATTAAGGGAATGTGAGTAGCAAGATTCGCTAACTCTATTTTGATACTAAAACATTGGCTAGTAGTGAAACAAACTAATAAAGCAAATGCTATTAAGCATTTGAATGATGTCTTGATTATGCATTGACTCACTGAATAAATTCCAAAAATACTCAAATTTATTGGTAGGTGATCCATAAACTTCATCGGATATTCCACTGGACAGTTCATCACAATAGATCTAATAATATTATATTAAAAATTTTGAGATTCTGCACTATTATAGTTTTATTTAATTTCTAGATATATAGATCTTACTGTAATTAGTGCATGAATGCGAATATAAATTATGAAAAAAAGTAGAGAATGAATAAAACAATATCACACACACATAAGACACAAGATATGCTCTCTGGGAAACCATTTCAGGAGAAAACCGAGCTGGATGGTGAGGTCGCTTCTCTCTCTTTCTTTGTCTAGAAATATGGCTGCAGATATAAATAAGTAATGTCTATGGTCGTGGGCTGCTACAGTGCTTATATCCTCTCTATGTGCTATATCTCCTATCTCTCCTGGTTATCTTTGCTCATCTATGGAACAAAATTCCCTCGAAAGAATGGAATGCTTCTTCCTCCTAGTGGCTCGGTTATAACACAACCCGATAGCCTACTAGTGGTTAAGTTTGACTACATCAACTCTTAACTAGAGTTACAAAATAGACTCTTATAGATTCTTTTACATCACACACATGTGGCTATACCATTTTCCATGAATAATGGGGGCTGATGTGACATCCTCCTAAGCTATAGGTGTGAAAACAGGAAGGTCAACTTCTGAGTGGGATAACTTTTGCATATGGACTCTGATTGACGTGATTCTTGCGCCATTGGAAATATTTCTATGTGTAAATTAGAATTCAAAGGTGTGGCACTTAAGACACAAAGTTTTACCCCCATAAAATGTTATTTGATGCCTCAAAATGCTCCCAAAAAGTTTCGGACCCCATTTTACCAAACTGGGTCCTGCTAGTAAAAATGGTCTAGTGAGCTATTTCCTCCAGGTTTTCCACTCCAAATGCATCAAGATGGATGAAAAACAATATAATGATCCAATTTGGATCATATCTCCCCATTTTTGGAGGCTTTTGGTCCCCAAAATATTTTACTAAATGAGATGAGGAAATTTCCCCTCTAACTTCTCTCTCGTGTACCATTTAGCTTTGACTGGAAGCTGTCCCTTCAACCTAATTTTCCAAAGGTCTTGTTTCCATTGTCTTGTAGTTCTAGAACTCTTCTATAAAACTGTACCTTCTATCAAGTCTTCCTGAGCGTTTGGTACCAAATCCTCCATAGAAGGTAGGACCTGTTCCTCTTCTTGATCTAACATGGAAGGCTCATAGAGTTTCAAATTATCCACATTTACAACTAAGTAAATGCACATATATGGTGGTAAACTGAGTCAATAAGAATTATCAGCCACCTTTTCTAGTATCTCAAAGGATCGTATTTGAGAGCCTTGATTTTCTTACCAGGCCCCTGCAACCTCTCCTTATTCAACTATAGCCATACTCTGTCTCCCACCTTGAATGATTTCTTTATTTTGTGCTAATCATGTTTGGCCTTATACTTCTCCTATGACTTCTAAATTGCTTCATGTACCTGTATATGGATCTACCTGATCTTATCTATAAATTTTTCAACCCTTAAAGCATCTCCTGTAAGGTCTTCCTTCACTCCTCCTTGTACCCATATGCAATATCCAAAGGTGAAGCTGGAAAATATCCAAAAAGAGTTTCAAATGGGGGCTTTCATGTAGAAGTGTGGATTTTTCTATTATAACAATGTTGTATATATACCATATTTTCATCCCAAGTCTTCAGATGCCTTTGGTTGTAACCCCTCACAAGCTGCACCAAGTTCCTGTTGACTACTTTTGTCTGCCCATTTATTTGTGGATGGAATGTTGTATATCTCTTCAACTTCGTGTCCATCTTCTCTTGCAATGTAGTCGAGAATGCATTGAAAAATCTTGTATCCCTGTTGAAATGGTGCTCTTTGGTATCCTAAAGTGTACCCAGACCTATCCAAAGAACGAGTTTGTTGCTTCTTGTCCATTGATGGTCTTTTTACATGGCATTAGAACACACATCTTGCTGAACCTATCAACTACCATGAACATGTAGTCCTGTCCCTTCCTGGCTTTCAGTAAACCTTCCACAAAGTCTAGGGAACTACTTTCCCAAGGACGAGTAGGTACATGTAAGGGATGATATAGACCCTATTTTTGGTTGCTAGGCTTGTTGGTACAATAAAGGATGCATCGTCTTATGAACCTAGCTACTTGTTCTTCCATCTTGGGCTAATACAAATACCTATGCAAGTTAGCCACGGTCTTCCCTACACCAAAGTTCCCTGCAACCTTGGAGGTGTGAGCCTCTCTAATCAGCTGCAAATGCTCACATTTGGGAACACATAGCTTATCCAACCTGTAGAGTAACTGTTAGTACCCTAAATTTTCCCCATTCTTGTCCTTTTTTCCTTTATAAACCACAAGTATTTACTTATGTTTTACTCTTTTCACATACCCTCATCTTGCACTAGTCAAAGCATGGTGATATATTTCACATGTACTTTATTTTTCATATTTTATTTCAATTTAGCATTTAATTAATTATTTAATTCAGATTTCTTACTTTTAATGCACTTTTGTAACTTATCCTTATCTCCGATAAATACATGGTAAATAAAGCCACTTAACGTGACTGCTGATTTAAGTGCGCGATCGGATCTTGCACTATTATCAACATGGTGAATCCACATAGCAGATCCAGAATTCCCTAACCATTGCCACATTTTGTGCATCGTTGGCCACGAAGACCAGATTAGCCACGACAGCAAAAGATAAGACTGAAGTTGTAGATTGCTTGAACAGAAGCTAAAGATTTGGCCCATGACCAGCAAGTTCAATTGTCTATATTTAAAAGTTGAGAGGATAAAATCTATATTTTGTTATGTAAATAGTTGACTGAATAGCCTGTACTAAGTTTAGTAGTTACAAACTTCGGCCGACGGTCTATAAATCACAGAATGTAGATAGAATTAGAGGGACAACAGATAGAGGAGATAACAACATTGTGTTCCAAACATATTGTATATTTTGTTATCACCTAAACCTGGGCTGGACTCTGTGTTCCATGATGTGCTTTGCCTTTGCGAATTAATATAAAGAAGGAACTCCACCTCATGCCTTTCAAATCTTATCTGTGCTTTTAAGCCAACGAGTCTGATTTGAATTACTGAGTAGCATCGATTCTTAGAGGGGAAACGAGTTGGCTGGCTAGGGCAGAGCCAACCGATCTCGTTTACCTTATTTTCAATTTTGTTTTTATTTATGTGTTCTTATTGTTAAAGTGTGATTTAATTAAATTCTATTTTAATGCACATATATTCCTGTCAAAGTGTGAGCAGATCCGTTGTGTGAATTAGTTAGATTTACTTTCCTGCAATTTCCTTTCATGCAATTTATTTCAGTTGGTTTTCCCCACCTGGTCCAAGCAGGAAAATGAACCTGCACCAGTGCATGTTGGTGTGATTAATTCTTTTCCCTTTCTCATAATTTATTTTCATGCAATTCCTTTTGATTGGCTTTCCTCAGCTGGTCAAAGCAGGAGAAATGAACCTGGACTAGTGCACGTTGGTGTGTTGCAGCAACTATTTCTAGTCTCTTTCATGCAATGTTTCTTTTCCGTTCTTCTAAGTAATATATATGCAGATGGCAGGTTAATTATTTAGTTGTTGTTTCCAGTTATGGTTATTTACTTTCATTGTACATTTAGTTAATATTAGAAACATTTATTTTTACATGTGCAAGTTATTTCTGCAATTAAGTTTCATTTGCAATAGTTAACACTTATTTCTAGAATCGATAACTAAGTGCAAGGAACTCTGCTTAGGTGCAAGAACTGGTTTCTTGTCATAGGACTCAAGTGCTCAGAACCCTTGAGGTTCAAGCCCTTGCATGAAGTCAAGAATCTTTCGTAAGACACAACTTATACCTCTTGCATAAATCTTTATGCCTGCACTAGTGCAAGCAGATTGTGATAAGTGTAGGACTGACTAGTGCAAGAAGGAAACCTTTAAAAAAGCAGGTTTAAGGGCCCACTTTACGAGACTGCTAAATTGTTTCTAATAAAGAGGAATATAAGCATATACTCATTGATTAAATATTGATCAGTTGGAGTGATTGTCTTTTTATTTTGATTCCTTTGGAAATGCATTCTTTCTTGTTCTAGCACTAGATTACTTTGATGATTCAATTGTCTTTTACTCTTTCCAATTCAGTCTACAAGTTCCTATTTAAGAAAGTAGGAATTTACATCAGAAAGGTTCATACCATCTCTGGCATTACCTGTGCTTCATATCTAAGTTTACGGATCCCCCGGGTTGACAATTAAGTGTTGAGGAGTTTTCTTAAGTGCAATTCCCACACCAAACATTTTGGCACTGTTGCTGGGGAGGCGATTTGGTTTGGTAAGAATTTTTTGTTTGATGTAATACTGGTAAGTTTTCTTTTATATTTTTCTGCAGTGTGCTTCTATCGTTTGGGAATTGTTTTTAGAAGGAATTTTACTGGTGTTGAGTATTCTTTGCAGCATTTTATTAGAAGTTTCTTTGTTATTCTTCCTTTGAGATGAATGCTTAGAAGAGGTAGGGGTTTGAAGCCCACTAAGGGCTGAGGAAATACTAATAAATCATAAAACAATTTTCATATTGGGTCTTCTTCTACAGGGAGGAAGTCCAAAATTCAAACCCATCATGCAGGAACAATCCCCTAGACTCTGGTGATAATAGCTCAGGTGTGGTTCAACCCAAAGGGGGGAAGGAGGAGACTACTAGTAGTCAATCTTCTCAGCTTGTTGAGGGTGTGAAGGGAAAATAATGGTAGATCGTGAAGATCATATGGAAGGAACTGGTGAAAACCAGGTAAATGAGGAACAATCCACTTTTGAGTTTCCAATTGTGGATCCCGATACTATTGCACAGATGAAGAATATTCCACCATCATCTCTCCCTCATTTCCATTTTAAAGTTCATGAAGATCTTGACTCTTTTTTATTCTAGTTTGATATTTTGTGTAGATGTTATGACTATTCAACTGAAGCTCAGAAGTTGAGATTGTTTCTTGCTACTCTCAAAGACTCAGCTTTGCACTGGTTTATGGGGTTAGGAGGGAACAACATAACTTCTTGGGATCAGATGAAGAGAGTGTTTTTTTCAAAATATCAAGAATATTGCAAAACTCGAGACATGCAAGATGAAATCATTACAATTGTGTAGAATGATGATGAAACTCTTGAGGATTACTTGGAAATATTTCTGTATATTTTACAAAGGTCGAATATTAAGTTTGATTCTAGTGCTATTAGAACTTTGTTCTTGCGTGGACTTACTGATGATGCTAGAAATAATTTGAACCTATTAGTACAAGGTGATATTTCTTAGAAAATTTTTGATTAGATCTATGATTTGTGCAGGAAATTTTCAAGGAATCAGTATAGATCCAGTAGAGGAATTCAGAGTAGAAACAGAAAAACCAAATCTACTGATGCTATGATTATTGGACTAGAAAATTAAATGGAAAATATGAATATTGATATAGTGAATACTGTTAGCAAATAGTTAGACTCTTTGAAATTTCAGCAAAAACTTATAAAAGAACAAGATTCATTGTGTATTTTTTGTCCTAAATGTAGAGATAAACATCCTCCTAAAGAGTGTCCTCTTAATTTGAAGGAAACAAATAAGTGTGCTATTTGTGCAGAAAACCATACCACAGAAAATGTCCCTTTATACTAGGACTTAAAGCTGTAATCGAAAGGGGATAGCTTGAAGCTGAATACTTATATGCCATGGGAGCAAGGAGGAATTGGCCACAGGTAAGTGCAGGTATGGCTCATAAATTCTCTCTGCACTATTTGGTTATAATGGACATGCATATTCTTATCCTAACACTAATCATTCTCAGCAGTGGCAGTATGGGAATCAATATCAACATGGATAGCCTTCCCTACCATGGAAACAAGGTTGGAGAGGGCCAAATCATCCTCAGTATTCCTACCAGCCACCTATGCAGTCATATCCACCTACATATGCACCTTATCCAATGCCTCGACAATCTTTACCTCAGAGTTAGTCTACTCCACCTTTGTATTTACCCCCACCATTTCAACCTTCTTAGTTGCTTGCTCAACACAACCCAATCCTAATAATAATAAAGTGATGCAAATGATCCATGTAATGAACCCACCTTTACCATTTGGGTACCAGTCTATTCCAGTTGGGGTTCATGATATCCAATTGAGATGGGTGAGGAATGTAACTTCGGAAATCCAAAAGCAACCTATGGTGATTATTGAAGAGAAATGAGAGGAGGAGAATCTTAACCATTCTACGTTAGTTGTCACCAAGGATCCCATTCCCTTACCTTCTGAATCCTTACCATCCTCTTTGAACCAACCTCCCTTTCTAGAAAGGCTAGTTGTGGAAAGAAGTGAGCCTATTTCTGAGACTAGCTTGGTTTCTAAACTTAGGAACCTTTTTATTAAGGTATATTTTCTTCAGGCCATTAAATAGATCCCCATTTGTACTAAGATCATTAAGGAACTCTATCTTAAGAAACTAGGGAGGAAGAGATTAGAACCCCAAATGATTCAATTTGTTGGTAGGACAACAGAGTTGATGGCGGGATGTGTGTCTATGGAGAAATATATTGATCCCGGAAACCCTGTTCTCTCAGCTCAGATTGGTTATGTCCTTGTCTCTAATGTTCTTATAGACCTGGGGGCAACCATTAATTTCATGAATAAACAAACCATGGATCAACTTTGGTTATCTCATCTTCTTCCTACTCCCACTCTACTTGAATTGGCAGATAGATCTAAAATCAATCCAAAAAGAGTATTGGATGATGTGATCATTGCATTAGATTCCTGGGAATATTTTGCTGATTTCATTGTGCTTTGACCAAAGAACCCAGGAGGAGGACATCCCTTGATCTTGGTTCAACCATGGCTTTCTACAGCTGATGCATATATTGGATTTCATTCTAGTGACATGTATATTTCTCATGGAGAATCTAGGAATAAAGTTACCTTATATCCTCCTGCTAGATCCATTCAGGACCTCCGAGATACCTTATGGTTGGATCAAAGTAATGATGAGGAGACTCATTCCATTTCTCTTATACATCATTATACTAGGTCTTCACAAGAGGGTGAGATTCAAGATTCCTTGAATAATTGAGACACTATGCCTAATTTTGAGCCATTGAGCCAGATTTCCAGTCTAGATCTTCAAGAAAACCATGATTCTCATTCTTTTGTACCATTTCCTTTAACCACTCCCTTGAGTGTTCTTGAGCCTAATACTACTCTTGCTGAGATTAGCCCTGGTAAATCCTTACATATTAGTTCAGATCTAGACTCATCTCAACAAGAGTAGCTTGTAAAGTTGTTGCAAAACCATCTTGGGGCCTTTGGATGGGGTTATGAGGATATGAAAGGCATTCCTCTTGAAACCTGTACACACAATATTTACATTCAGGAAGAAGCATAACCTGTCTGATAGCCCCAAAGTCATATGAATCTAGCTTTGAAAGATGTTGTGAAGGAAGAATTACAAAAACTTTTAGATGTCGGTTTCATCTATCCTATTTCTGACAGCTAGTGGATCTCTCCATTAGTGTTGGTTCCTAAGAAAGATGGGAGATGGCATATTTGTATTGACTATCGAGAATTAAACAAAGCCACTCTCAAAGATTACTTTCCTCTTTCTTTTATTAACCAGGTGCTTGATACCCTTGTAGGAAAGAAATATATTTCCTTTTTAGATGGCTTCAATGGTTACAACCAGATACAGATTGCACCTGAAGATCAGGACAAAACTACTTTTACATTTCCTTAGAGAACATTTGCTTATAGAGTGCTCCCCTTTGGTTTGCGTAATGCCTCGGCTACCTGTCTTGGCTATTTTTGCTAATCTAAAATGTTTACAAATTTATATGGATGACTTTTCTGTGTTTGGTGACTCTTTTCAAGAGGCTCTCAAAAATATGGAAAAAGTACTTCTTCGCTGCCAAGAATCCCATCTTGCCTTGAGTGACAAGAAATGCTGGTTAATGTGGAAGGCAAGGGTGGTTCTTAGCCATCTTATTTTTGACAAAGGTATCCAGGTTGACCCAGATAAGATTGAGATCATTCTACGTCTTCCTGCACCCAAGAGTCAAAGGGAAGTAAGAGGTTTTTTAGGACATGCTGGTTACTATAGGAGATTTATTAAATTTTTTTCTAGGATAACTACCCCTCTTTTTTGAATTCTAGCTAAGGGTAGTGAGTTTTCTTGGTCCAAAACTTGCCAACATTGCTTTGAAACATTGAAGGAAAAATTAGTACAGGCACCAGTTTTGAGAGATCCAAACTGGTCCCTACCTTTTCACATTTCCTCTTATGCTTCAGATTTGGCTATTGGCGCAGCTTTAGGATAGGAGGAAAACAAGAAATCCTATGCCATCTACTTTATTAGTAAGAATTTGTCTCTTGTTGAATTAAATTATACAATTACAGAGAAGGAGTTTTTAGCTGTGATTTTTGCAATTAACAAGTTCAAGCACTATATTACGGGTATGAAGTCTTTTTACATACTGACCATTCTACAATTAAATATTTGATAAATAAACCATTGACTAGCAGTAGAGTGTTTAGGTGGTTGTTATTGTTGCAAGAATTTAATATTACTATTGTTGATAGACTAGGAAAATCTAATGTGGTAGCTGTTATGCTCATATACCAATAGGTGTCATATTTCATGATTGACGTGATGAGCTCTGTAATATGTTCATACCTTTCTTGTTATAAAGGTTTTCCATATTTTCAAAAAATCAAAAAATTTAAAAAATGTAAAGAGGGTATACCCTAAAAGAAAAATCAAAGGGTAAAAAGAATAAGATGGTCAAAAAAGTGAAAGAAAATGAACCCCACCAAAAAAAAAAAACCAAGGAAAGTGTGCAAGCCAAAATGCCACTACTTTTTACTCTTGTACAATAAACATTGTGTGCAGCTTGTTAATTTATGCGAATAGTCAAACAACTTAAGCTTGGCTAGTTCATATTTGAATTTTATGTTTTAGAGATAGAGAATAAAATCTGACCAAAGTGTTTAATCTTGGCAGAAAAGTAGATAGGTATGGTGAATAAAAGGAGCTCAACAGTTTAATCTAAGCCCTTGGATGTAATAAGTGTAGACTTAGGTAGGCTTTCCATGTAAAAGAAAAAGAAGATTGATAAGGGTTTTCCAGTCCAAAGTGCACCCTAATAAAGAAGAAAAAATGTTAGGCTAAAGTAAGTAGGGTAGGGAGATGGTGTTACAAAATTACTTGTGATGGATAATGTCTCTAAATGTGTTAATTTTTACTTTTATCACAAGTTCAAGGCAGACATTACACTTGATGCAGTTCAAGCAAGACAAGGTCAAATAACTAACTTCGATTCACATTTTTCCCTAAAGATTTCACTAATTCCCCCTAAAGTATTAAGGTCTTTTAAAATTAAAGGGGCTCAGAGCATTTCTCTGACTTCTGGAGGGACCAGACCCTCGACCCAATAATTTAAATGGCCTAAGTACTTAAAACCGTCCATAAATAATTCATTCACTCTCATAAGGCTTTTCCTAAGTAAAATCCTCTTTTACTTAGGAAAAATGCGTAATATCACATAACAACCCCTTTTCCACTTTAAGCCTAAGTTTAAATATATACTCTAATGTTTTTACTTAGTGTTTTTTATCACATTGTTTCATATTAACTTCTGACTTATATTATATAAATCCTTTGGAAAAATTAACCCACTCCTATATTATTTAACTATATAAAACCCCGAAATATTATATATCCCGCCCCAGTTAAGTATAGCCATAGATACTTGTCAAACAGGATTAATTGGAATTAATTAACCCTTACGATTAATTAAGAACCACCCCCCAACCAATCGCATTACCCATGATACAATTAAACATTTTTTATTGTGTTGGGCCTGCCACAATCAAACTTCACCGCAATATGCCTCCCGTCCACCGCTCGATCCCGTCCCCATCATTCGACGGTCGTTACCAATATTGCGCCCCCCTTGGTGACCGTGCGTTAACGTGCGATCACCAGGCGGTTTTCCTCCCGTACCTTCATCACGCATCGAGTAATCTATGGAATCGCTGGCTCGAGGCTAAATACCACCCTTCCACATAAGCGGTGCAATAGAAACCACTTACCACCTTCTACTAAACGAAAAAATGTCTCATCATTCATCCTTTCACCCTCCAATACCAACCATTTACCCATTTAAACACAAAAACCCCAGTGTTGCTTATTTTCACCTGATTATGCAGTAAAATCCTTTGTAACCTAGCTGCACCACCTGAAGCCTCTGTTAACCAATTCGAGCATGGTTTACCTCCCAAAAATCATTCTAGACTCACTCCACAGACCTCTCAAGCTCAAATGAAAACTTTTCGACTTCCCTTGCAAACCAATGCTTTCTTAACAATTTTTTTTGTTTTACAGGTGACCAGAAGACCACATCCTTGGATAAACAATCATAATACTAGTCATAAGACTTGTTTACTCCAAGATTGTTATCAGGTGTATTCAAAAAGAGATGGAAGGTAAAAGGACACAGTAAAAAACAATCAAAGTGTATTAGGGTTAAAGAGTATCAAATTGAAGACCAAGTCAAGTAAATCAGCTAGCATGAAGATAAACAGCATAAAAGACAGTTACAAAGCATAGCATACAAATTCATGTCAAAGTGAAGACAGTTGAAAAACGGAGCGGTAAAAGTAAAAACTAAACAGTAAACAGTGAAAGTAAACATGAAGACATTAAGGGTTAAACAAAGATGAAAACACTTTCACCAGCTACAATGAATTTTATCCAAAGTAAAAGTGAAAAATAGTCAAAAGAAGTTTAAGGTTAAAAGATGAAATTAGAGCAAAATGGTACATTCTTCAAAAATTTCCTGTTTAAGTCATAGTTTTACAGAAACTATTGTGGCTAATCCAAGAAGTATTTTGAGAAATTGGAAGAGGATTTTGTTCCTAATAGGCCAAGCTACGAAAACCTATCTCACTTTTTACACAGGTATTACCAAGAGGGAGATAAGTGCAAGTATTAACAGCCTATTTTCAATTTGTGAAAATTCCTGTTTTTGACACCTTTTTACAGAGAATTGTGTGAACATCTGGAGATGAATTTCGGGAAACGGAGAGAGGTTTATTTCAAAAACATTATTATCTAAAAAAATGTATTACATGTTTTACATATCTATCATGGATTGATATATAAAAGCGTATCATTGGACCCTAAGTTTGCAGAATTTCTGGGCAGAATGCACAAAGGAAGGATGCAATTAGTGACTGGGATGCCCCATCATCAACTAAGAGTTGCTATCAAATTTGAATTTCTATTTTTTGTCACCATAAATCCATAGAAGTAGTGCCAAATAGATTCATTAGTTTTGAATGTCCTTTATTTAAGTTCTATTAATGTAAATAGTTGGAGATATTTATGAAACTAATCTTGATATTTTTTCAAGATATTTCAATTTACAATTAGTATAAATACTTCTTCATTTGAAGTATTTTGATGTGGATTCATATAAATTGCTGTAATATTGGTTATTTTCGAATAAAGTGTTGTTGGACCAAAATTTTGTACTGCTTGTTGGATAAAGAATCGATGCAAAGGACTTTGCACAGATTTCTCGAATCAAACACCGGATCAATAAGTCCTCTATACCTTGTGTTTTAAAGTTTCCCTTGTTTCTTATATCATCTATGTTTTATATCTGAATGATAAACGAAAAAGAATAATTCAAAATATGCTTGACTACACTCTGTTTTCAATTGTTATTATTCTCTATGTTTTCTTCTGAATTAGAATAAACAGTGAAACCTTAATTGCTCCTATTTTCTAGTTCGTTCATTTTGATTATTAATTAAAGAATTCTTAACTACTCTTTATTAGTAATCATTCAAGTTCCCTTTTCAAAAGGTTGAAGGATTCTTAACTGCTCTTCTCCCATTTTGAAACCATTCCATTTATTCTAAGCCTTTATTTGTTCCCCGTTTGACCATCTTGCTCTGTAAAACAATCCTTTGTTAAGAAACGTAATCCAGTTAATCCATCTTCTTTGATTCCATTAGCCCAATCGCCTAAACTAGTCAGTCCTACCCCTCTGTTATTGAATCTCACCACCCAAACTCAAACAAAACTCCTAAAATTCATAACTACCTAATATCTTTCAAAACAAAGCTAAAACTGAAAGAGAGAGCCCTCTCTGGATATAGATTGGCTAGATTCTGTATCTATAAGCTGGTTTGTGGTTACCTCGGACCCCTTTCCTCTTCCCAACAACTTCAAGCAAAATCTGAGTGATAACAGTAGCAGGGTTTCTTTCAATATTGAATAATCTTGGTGAAGTAACTCCTGTTAATGATGATTTTCTTGATGAACATCTTTTTTCTATGTCAACAGACTCCCCATGGTTTGCTGACATTGCTAAATATTTAGTCACTGGAAAGACACCACCCCATTTTTTTGCTAGTGAAAAGTGGAATATTATTCAGAAAAGTGTTCCATACTCTTGGGTTCAAGGAGATCTATTTTACACTAGTCCAACTTTGATTATCCGTAGATGTGTAAGAGAGGAAGGAGTGTTTGAAATTTTAAAATATACCCATGATGAACCTTATGGAGGCCACTTTGCTGATAAGCGGAATGCATATAAGGTATTACACGTTGGCTACTTTTGTCCTTCCTTGTTTAAGGATGCCAAACAGTATGTCAAGCGGTGTGATAGTTGTCAGTGAATATGCCAGCCTAATCAAACCAATTAGATGCCTTTATGCCCTCAAGTTATGATTGAGCCTTTTGAAAAATGGGCTATTGATTCTATAGGGCCAATAAATCCAACTTCATTAAGTAAAAAGCATATTTTGGTTTGTACAGATTTTGCTACAAAATGGGTAGAAGCTAAAGCTGTTTCCTTTGCTACAGAAAGGGTTGTTGTTGATTTCCCTTTTTCTGAAATTTTTACTAGATTTGGTGTGCCTAGAGAGATTGAATCTGCCAATGGTCTGTAGTTTATTTCTAATTTGGTGCAGGGTGTGATGGAGCAATATAAGATCCGACATAGGAAATCTACGCCATATCACCCACAAGAAAATGGCCAGGTGGAATCCACGAACAAAGTCATCGAGTCCATCATCACAAAAATAGTAAATATGCATCAGAAGGATTGGGATGAAAGATTATCGAAAGCTTTGTGGGCATACCGAACCACTTGGAGAAATGTTACGGGAAATACACCATATGAGCTGGTATATGGAAAACAAGTCCTGTTGCAAATAGAATTCCAAATCAAAACCTTCAGAACTGTAGTTCCGTTGGGGCTATATCTCTCCGAAATGCAACAACAACGTCTCCTTTAATTGAGTGAGCTAGATGAATTTCGAAGGGATGTTGTTCAGCAGCAACGCAAAAGGTGGCATGACAAGTCTATTCAAAAAAAGCAGTTTCACCTAGGTGATTGGGTACTACTTTATGGTTCTCAAATTTAAATATTTCAAAGGAAAATTCCATACACCCTAGATGGGACCTTATGAGGTTGTCTGAGTATTTGAGAATGGAGCGATAGAGATTAAAACTATTGATGGACAAAGCTTAGTTTTCTTAGTGAATGGACATAGATTAAAGAAATATTTTTAGTCACTTGCCAAGAAGGATTTTACACAACAAGTCCAACAGCAAATTGGGATGGTAGTGATGGATGGTAATACCAACCTATTGAAAACATCAACTCTTCTTCTTCTAAAAAAAAAATGTAACAAAAAAAACCTTTTCCTGTAATTATGAAAATCAATTTGCTGTCATGATTGCAGAAGGATCAATCTGAAAACCAACTTTCTCGTGGGAAGATAAATTTTTTTTAATAAAAGGAGAATGTTTCTTGATCTTTAGATGTGCTAGCTTCCACCAAGAAGAAGCAAGTTCAGTAGAACCAACCCTTACACAAGTTTCGGGTAACTAGCATGGATATTTTTATTCAAGTAACATTTAATTCTCACTGCCATATTTTTTCTTGCACCAGTGCAGGTAGGCTTTCCATTTTTTTTTTGTCTTTCTTCATATTCCATTTTTGTAATTCCCCATCAGTTTTCTTCTTCAATCCCATAATGATTACCTTCCCATATTCTTTTGAATCCACCCTATCCGTTTCGTAAATCCCACTTTTATCCCTTGAATTTTTCTCGCTATCCCACTTCTGTTTACGCCCTCTTGATGGTACTGTTCCAGGAATCCCTATCATAAAATTCCTTCCCATTCTGAATTTTTTCCCTTTTCCCACTTTTGTGTTCCCCCATGAGCTTATTGCAGGATCTAGTGTAGAAAGAGCAAAAGGATGTGCTTAGAAACATCAAAGAAATGGCAAAGCAAACCTTCCATATGATTGAGAAAGTCATGTTAAAGTCCAGCGTATGTTCTACCAAAATTTCTTGTTTTTCTTCTACAATAGATTTTTTTCTTGCACCAGTGCAAGCACATTACAACATACAATAGTGCAAATAGAGTAGTGCAGTCTAGGTAGTGCAAGCAGATCAGTGCAAGCACACACCTTGTCAGAGATATAATGCATTTTGTTTTTTTCCATGCAATATAGCATGCGTCATAAAGAAGTGGTTATTATGAAAATTTAAAAGAAGTCTTTTCATTCGATCATTAAGTACTTTATGTTATCATGTATTAATTAGGGAGAAAATTATTTAAGTACAAAGGGTTTATAGTTAGAAATCGTGATCATTTTAATGAATGCTAAAGGTATTTTTAGTGAATTATGAAGATGATGTGGATTATGCAACCATTGCTTGGCTATTATTACACCCCTTGCGAAATGATCATTTATGTCCTCCATTTGAAATCGTTACCTTACCCAACCATTAAATCACCACCGCAAAGTACCCCTAATCAGTCGGCACACCATTCAAAAGATGCTACCTATCCATGGAGATTAAGGGATGTATTAAGTGATAATTTAAATGATTGGATGGTGAGTTGGAAAAGGGCAGTGGATGGTTGGGCCCTTATCCATAAGAATCCGTCTTCCTTGTTTGTTTCATGCATAAGAGATTTGGACTGTTCATAAATATTAAGAAACGATGCCGCTCATCAGAAGTGAATCATTGTCCCTCATAAAAGTAGAGAAAACTGCTGAATACCGCAATAATCTTGTATTATTACATGAATCAGGGTTTCTTTAGTTTTTATAGAGGTTTTATGGGAACGAAAAAGAGGTGGCCCTGCAATTTTCCAAGAGTTTTAAGGACGGCCGAGTCAAATTTGGCCCCTTGAGGTTCTAGGTCACAAAAGAATTCATCACAGAGGCCACAGAATTAGAGAACATTAGCGAGCAATGGTTCAAGAATCAGAAGTTAGAGAAAAATCGGTGGCGTTGATTTATCATTGACAAGGACATGCAGGTGAGCTGGAAGAAGGGCATCCCCCGCAGCTCCCTGCTAAATCAATGGTGAGATCTCCTTTATATTTTGTAGAAGTTTTTGACCGATGAGGGACGCTATTCCTTCACATTTGTTTACCATTTTAGAATAATGCTACATTTCAAAGTGGGCCAACAATTCCAATGGAAAATCAATTTCCCCCACTTCTTTCTGAGGAGTTTAGAGAGGATGGCCAAGGGCGTACAAACTGGATGAGAAGACCAGGTTGACCAAAAATTATACCATCACGGGTTAATCAAGATCTTGGTCAAGAAGGAGTTGGAGGCCAAAGTCATGACCCGGGCATCATTATTAGAGTAGTTACACAAGAAGACACCCACCGGGAAAATGACAGAGGACCCTGCTAGTCCAAGTACAAGAAAGGGTCCGATTAAAACAACGTGGGAGGTTTTTCTCACACTGGTACAAAAGGAAAGAGACCCATAGAGACAGTGGAAGAGGAAGCCCCATTTCCAAAGAAGAAGTTTACTAATGCCTCCATTGAGAAGAACCCCAGGCATACAAGTGCCTCTGAAGGGCATAATTTGTTAGTCCTTGCAGACGTGGTGGTCCATTCCAAAGGAACATAATTTGAAGAAATTGAAGATGATGCCTTGCTGGCTAATTTTATCTGGAAACCTCAGAAGAAGAAAGAAGAACTGAGTGCAAGCAAGGATTCAGTTGAAGGGTCAGATGATGATATTGCATAGTCCCCATTTCGACAAGGTATTGAATCCCCTACCACAACAGTTAAAGAGAAGGAAGCATAAGGTATTGAAATGCCTCCACCCAATGAGTCAGAGACACAAGTCTCTCATTTTAGTAGTCATATAGCTGAGCTGGAACACCAAGTTTGAAATTTAGAACAACATGATAAGCAACATAGTAAGGAAGAATTGGCTACGGAGATCAAGAGGTAGAAAAGAGAAGTCAGGGTCTGGAAATATTGAGCTTCGTATTGATTTAAGTTTCTCAAAAGGTGACAAAGAAATTGAAGATCAAAGAGAAGAAGTCCAAGACAGTGCAAGCCGGCATCAATATTACAATACAGGATTGAAGTGAAGCATTTAAATTTTTGAGGGTTTTTTCAAGAAGGTAAAAATTTGTGTGAGGACACACAACAACTTAGGGATGGGAGGATGTTAGTCCCCTAAATTGTCCCCATTCTTGTCCTTTTTCCTTTATAAACCACAACTATTTACCTATGTTTTACCCTTTTGACATACCCTCATCCTGCACTAGTCTAAGAATGGTGATATATTTCACATGTATTTTATTTTTCATATTTTATTTTTATTTAGCATTTAATTAATTATTTAATTCAGATTTCTTACTTTTAATGCACTTTTGTAACTTATCCTTATCTCTGATAAATACTTGGTAAATAAAGCCACTTAATGTGGCTGCTGATTTAAGTGCAGGATCGGATCTCGCACTATTGCCAGTGTAGCGAATCCGCACAGTGGATCCAGACTTCCCTAACCACTGCCACGTTTTGTGCATCATTGGCCACGAAGACCAGATCAGCCAAAGGTAGCCAAAGATAAGACTGAAGTTGTAGATTGCTTGAATGGAAGTTGAAGATTTGGCCCACGGCCAGCGAGTTCAATTATCTATATTTAAAAGTCGAGAGGCTAAAATCTACATTTTGTTATGTAAACGATTGACCGAATGGCTTGTACTAAGTTTAGTAGTTACGACCTTGGGCTGACGGTCTATAAATTACAGACTGTAGATAGAATTAGAGGGACATCAGATAGAGGAGATAACAACACTATATTTCAAACATATTGTATATTTTGTTATCGCCCCAATCTGGGCTGGACTCTGTATTCCACGATGTACTTTGACTTTGTGAATTAATAGAAAGAAGGAGCTCTACCTTATGCCTTTCAAATCTTATCTATTCTTTTAATCCAACGAGTCTGATCTCAATTACTCAGTAGCTTCGCTTCTTAGAAGGGAAACGAGTTGGTTGGTTAGGGCCCAACCAACCCAACTCATTTACCCTATTTTCGATTTCGTATTTATTTATGTGTTCTTATTGTTAAATTGTGATTTAATTGAATTCTATTTCCATGCACATATATTCCTGTCAAAGTGTGAGCGGATCCATTGTGTGAATTAGTTAGATTTACTTTCCTACAATTTCCTTTCATGCAATTTATTTCAGTTGGTTTTCCCCGCTTGGCCCAAGCAGTGGAAATGAACCTGCACCAGTGCACGTTGGTGTGATTAATTCTTTTCCCTTTCTTGCAATTGATTTTCATGCAATTCCTTTTGATTGGTTTTCCTCACCTGGTCAAAGCAAGAGAAATCAACCTGCACCAGTGCATGTTGGTGTGTTGCAGCAAGTATTTCTAGTCTCTTTCATGCAATGTTTCTTTTCTATTCTTCGAAGTAATATATATGCAGATGGCAAGTTAATTATTTAGTGGTTGTTTCCATTTATGGTTATTTACTTTGATTTTACATGCAGTTAAGATTGGAAACATTGATTTTGACATGTGAAAGTTATTTTTGCAATTAAGTTTCATTTGCAATAGTTAACACTTATTTTTAGACTCAATAACTAAGTGCAAGGAACTCTGCTCAGGTGAAAGAATTGGTTTCTTGTCATAGGATATGAGTGCTCAAAAACCTTGAGGTTCGAGCCCTTGCATGAAGTCAAGAATATTTGGTAAGACAAAATTTATACCTCTTGCATAAATCTTTGGCTTGCACTAGTGCAAGTAGATTGCGATAAGTGTAGGATTGACTAGTGCAAGAAGGAAACTTTTAAGAAAGCAGTTTTAAGGTCCCACTTTATGACACTAATAAAGTGTTTCTACTAAAGAGGAATATAAGCATATACTCAGTGATTAAATATTGATCATTTGGAGTGATTGTCTTTTTATTTTGATTCTTTTGCAAATGCATTCTTTCATGTTCAACACTAGATTACTTTGATTATTCAGTTGTCTTTTACTCTTTCCAATTCAATTCTGCAAGTCCCCATTTAAGAAAGTAGGAATTTACATTGGAAAGGTTCATACCATCTCTGACATTGCCTGTGCTTCATCTCTAAGTTTACGGATCCTCCAGGTTGACAATTAAGTGTTGAGGAGTTTGCTTAAGTGCAATTCCTACACCCAACAATAACCCATCCTGGAGATGGTAGTCAACAGTGTTGTTACCATCGTGCACATGACTCTGGCTCTAAAATTGCTGACATACCTCCTTGAAGTCCTCATCTTCTCAATATGCCTCTCTGTATGCATCATGGGTGAATGGCTCCATGTGCATAAGAGTCCCCAAAGCTATAATATTTGATGTGGGTGGACTCGAAAGCATAACGGCCAACTTGTTTGTGCTTCCCTTCTTATACTTGATCACCAAATGAAACTATTGTAAAAACCCCATCCACTTGTAATGCTTGGTCTATTGTAGCTTATTTTGGGCCCGCGGGTATTGTAACGACTAGTGGCATGTGTGGATTATTGTCTCCTTTCCCATCAAATAGTGTTTCCACTTCTTTACAACTTGCACCGTGACATAGAGCTCCTTATCATAGGTAGGGTAGTTAAGCACTACCCCATGAAAAACTTCAGAATGGTAACATACATGCCTTCCTCCCTACATCAAGACAACTCCCATAGCATACCCACTCGCATCTGTCTCTACTTCAAAGGGACTCTGCAAGTTTAGTTGTGCCAGAACTGGGGCTTCACTGATCTTCTTCTTTAACTCAACGAAAACCTTCTACTGACCTTTTCCAAGATGGAAACTCTTGCCACTTGTCGTTATGGTGTGGAGTAGTGTTGTGACCGTTGAGAAAAAGGATATGAATTTCCTAAGATATTGTCCTGCTCCAATGAAAATCCTAACCTCAGTAACATTAGTAGGCACCAGACATTCCATGATGGCCTCCATATTGGAAGGATCTATCTTCAATTCTCCTCCATCAATCACATATCCCAAATACACCAAGGGCTACTGTGCAAAGTCACACTTGAGATTTTGCTAGCAGCTGGTGCTTCTTCAATGTTTCCAGCACCTACATCAAATGTGAAATATTCTCCTCCCAGGTAGCACTATATACCAATATATCATCTAAATAGACAATAAAAAATGAATCTATAAAAGGTTGGAGTACATTATTCATTAATCTCATAAATATAGTTGGTGCATTACATAGGCCAAATGGCATAACTACCACTCATAAAAACCTTGTCTGGTTTTGAAGGCGGTCTTCCATGTATCTACTTCTTTGACTCGAACCTGGTGATATCCAGACTTCAAGTCCATCTTGGTGAAATATTTTGCTTGCTACAATTGATCTAGCAGATCATCTATCCTCGGAAGGGGGTATCTTTTCTTGAGCGTGATTTTATTCAATGCCCTATAATTTATACACATCTGCCAAGTCCCATCCTTCTTTGGCACAATGATGATGGGAGGCCCAGATAGTGATGTACTCAGTCGAATGACAACCTATTCTAGCAGTTGCTGCAACTGTTTCTTAACCTCACTTGCTTCCATAACAGGTTGCCTGTACAACCCAATATTTGACAATGGGGAGTCTAGCAATAGCTGGATCTCATGCTCCAGTTCTCTCTTAAGGGGCAGCTCTTTAGGCTCTCGGAACACATCCTTGTATGCCTATAAAAAATCCTCCAGTTTTTGTTTTTGTTTCTTAGTACACCCCTCTAGGGATGCAATGCCTCTTATTAACTCCTCTACACATTGATTTTCTCTTAAAAACAATAAAGTATACTTCTTGTTGGAATTGATCAATTTCTTAGCTTGGTTGGCACTTAGGAGTGAAATTTTCGACTTGCCTTTGTGCCTATTGATGATGAATGATTTTCCATCCTTGATGAGCCAATACTAGTTAGTTCTCCTCATGAATATTGCATCACACATGTACATGCATGGACTCCAAAACACAACTCCACATACAACAAGGGGAACCACATCCACATCTACTTCATCAATAAAATAAGCACTGATAGAAAATATAATTTTAGACTATTTTGTTACCTTCAACTCTACATCCTTATGTACCCATCCAAGTGGATATGGGTTTGGATGATCATGAACATCAGCCCAAAATTCTCTACCAAATCTGTTGTAATTAGATTTTCTTGCGATCCTGACTAAAATAGAGCGTCAATCTTCATCTTCTTGACATGTATCTTTACATGGAAGAGTTTGGTCATTTCTTTCTCTTCCTGTTGCTGAAGGATACCAGAGTCACCTCCTTCTGCACTGATGTACAAACGATTTTCTCATCCACATTTGAGCTGCTTTCAACTTGGTTTCTTGAATCAGTGGCCATGAGATTCTTCTTCTTATTATCTTTCTTCTCGTTCTTTGGGTTTAGTTCTGGATGCAAATTCCAACACTTCTCTTCTGTATGGCCATCAATGTTGCATGGTTGCAATGGTTACTAGGATCTTTGCACTGGTGTGTTGTGGCTGCCATATTTTTATATTTTCTCCCTCTTTGCTTCTTCTTCCACTCCTTATAAGTTTCTTGTTGCTCCTTCTGCTTCGATCCACTTGATTGTGCCCTTTTCAGGCATATGTTCTCTAGGTATTGTGCCTGTACACAAGTCTCGTCCACCGTTTTAGGATTGAACAACATCACTTGCTCACACAGATCATGGTGTAGGTCACCCAAATACTTGAAGAGTATATCTGAGTTCTTTGGAGAGATGCCCAACACTATAGCCACCTTTCTGAATTCTGTGGTGTACTCCTGCACACTTTGACTCGACTTTTTCCTGAAGTAATTCCATTGGATCCACTGGTCCTCTACATACTCAATGGGATAAAACTATGACTTAATGAGGGTTTTGAAATCCTCCCACTCAGTCACTGGAGGTTCTATCTCCAACCTCAGGGTTTCTATGTGGCTCTCCCACCAAGTCAGTGAGTGGCCCTCCAATTTCAACCACATGAATGAGATCTTCTTCCCTTCCTCGATTTTATGCACACTGAAATAAACTTTCAGTTGTTGCAACCAGTGTTTCAACTTCAGAGCATCTATCTCACTATGGTATGTATTGGTATTGATGTTTTCTTCCACTTTAAACAGTGATTGGTTCATGACACTTGAACTAGCTTGATCTTTTTCGAGTTCTTTCTTCGGCTAGATATTTGTGTCTTCTAGATCTCCCAATCCCCCTTCTGATTTTTCCTCTATATTCGAACCCCCTTCTTCTCCAAATATCCCCAGTTTATTGCTTAGGGCCTCCATGAGGAAGTTTACATTGTAGTTTATATCCATGATTTGTTCTTCGAGCCATGAAAACCTCACCTCTGGGGGATCACAAGGTATGTTTACAGATTCATTGCCCATGATTAAGGTTTTATGATTTTCGACCCCGTTGATCTAGTTCCTTGGAATATCCACAAAATACCCAAAGAAAATTGCTCTGACACCAAATGAACTGTAAACTATCATGGATATTCCACTGGATAGTTTGTCACAAGAGATTTAATAATATTATATTAAAAAAATATAGGATTATACACTATTACCGTTTTATTTAATTTCTAGATCTGTAGATCTTACTATAATTAGTGCATGCATGTGAATATAAATTATACAGAAAAGTAGAGAACGAATAAAAAAACTCACACACACATAAGACACAAGATATGCTCTCTGGGAAACCCTTTCGAGAGAAAACCCAGCTGGAAGATGAGGCACTTCGGTCCCTTTCTCTATCTGGAAATATGGCCGCAGATACAAAGGAGTAATGTTTGTGGCCCCTTGGATGCTATAGTGAACATATGCTCTCTGTGTGCTCTACCTCCTATCTCTCTTGGCTTTCTTTGCTCAACTATGGAACGAAATTCTCTCGAAAGAATGGAATGCCTCTTTATCCTAGTGGCTCGGTTATAACACAACCCAATAGCCTACTAGTGGTTAAGTTTGACTACATCAAATATTAATTAGAGTTACAAAATATACCCTTATAGAGTATTTTACATCACAAACATGTGGCTAGCCCCTTTTCCATGAATAATGGGGCCTAATGTGGCATCCTCCCGAACAATAGGTGTGAAAACAAGAAGGTCAACTTCTGAGTAGCATAACTTTTGCATACGGACTCTGATTGATGCGATGCTTCTACCATTGGAAATATTTCTATCTTTAGGATAGCATGAAAGGGTGTGGCGCTTAAGAAACAAATTTTTACCCCCAAAAAATTTCATTTGATGCCTCAAAATGCCCACGGAAGGTTTCAGACCTCGTTTTGCCAAACTGGGTCCCTCCAGTAAAAACTATGTGGTGAGTTGATTCATCCACTTTTTCCACTCCAAATTCATTGAGATGGATGACAAACAATGTATGATCCAATTCATATCAGTAGGTGAGATTTACTTAATCAAAAGATTAAGCTTTGTGTTTTTTTTTTTTTTCTAAGAAAACAATGTTTCATGTTTTTGTATAAATTGCTTGAGATTTGTGTCCTAGATCAAACGTCGAGTTTGAACTAACAGACAAAATAATGGTTCCCTAAACAAGTAGTAACCCAATGAAATAAAATCAATGTCAAAATTTCATTGTATCATAATTAGGATATTAATAATACAATATGTTTCTATCGATCTCTAAAGCATGCCAAACATAAAAATCATGAAACACAATCCTATGAATTGGACTACCTTGAGTGGGAATTTAAGAATAGTAGATATCGTTTATAGTAACGGATATTGGAATAGTCTTTTCTAATTGTAGATCAGACAAATCAGTACTACCCAGATTGATGGTGAGCAATGGTAAATGAATACAATTAAAATGGATAATAGTCAAATGTCCTTTCAGAACTTTGATTTCAAATCACGATTTAGATTACTTATGGCCTTTAACAGACTATATGTAGGCCTACTGGCTTTGAATTTGTTTCTAAAATCTTTGGGAAGCGGATTGCTTCATTTGTTGTAAAAATGACAAGCATTATTGAGGTTTACTTTATCATATCTCTATTGTTTTTTGAATTTCCTAAATCTTGTTGTAGGCATGTTAGCATTGAACTCATTCCTAAAAGATATAGGGAAGAAATTTAATTCAATTTTTTGAATTTTCTTTATCACATGTATATTGATTTTTGAATTTTCTAAGTCTTGTTGGTATCATCGTTGTCATAAATATTTTTCTAGTTAAGTGCTTTCTCAAATTGTTTCTGTTTTAAGGCAAAATTACATTAAATGGAAATTCTTAGTGGATTTTGAAAGGTGATCTTGATATTCTTGGTGTTATTAATTTGACATTTCACTAGGATCTATCGTAGTAATTCTAGAGATCTGGTAAGCCGAATGGGAGAAGGAGTGCTCTATCATTTAGAATACCATGGTTTAGCTATTACTATTGCAATACTAATAGTTAGACAAATAGTCGAAGGGAGAAATGGTGGAAGCATGAAAAAATATTTATATGTAGTAAGCCAATATATCTTAATTCTAATAAATACCATATCGGAACTTTATCAAAGGCTTTCACAATTGAAAGATGAACTAGATGCCATAAGAACATAATTAGAAGAGCTCTTGCAAAATAAAAATAGAGAAAGAAAACTTCGTTCTCTTAGCGCAATAAGGAGGAACCATCATTGGTTAATAAAGGAATCACTACCAAATTTTTCTATTTTCTCAACCAATTTTGAAATTTAGTATACTCTAAGGATTATTTATTGCAATTTTAGAGGAAATAAATCAAATACTTTTTCGAAACATATAGTATAATAGTTTGGTAACCTTGCGTTACCTATACTCTGGTAATGTTCATAGGACATAATTTTTGTAAATTATGCCAAACTAGATCATCAAGCTAATGTGAATTATGTGTGAAAGTATTTTGTTTTGTTTTCTAATCAAATTGTACAATTTCAAATAGATGTATCTTGTTCCATCCTTAAGTAAAAGTTACATGCTAGAAATTGCAAAGAGACGGATCTTGATCCTTCCTTTGATAAAAGTTACATGCTAGCATTATTTTGTCTTATTTATTTGTTTAAGAAGTGATGTGTGATGGAGAATTCCATGCAAAAATAAACTATGTGTGAAGGATAAATGTTTTCTAATATTTTTTTACTAATCATAGGATTTGCAAATTTGATAAATAAATAAAATAATGGAAGAAGTTACATTGCAAAAATGCACACACGACATAGGAAAATGAACTGGTTACACATTATATACTATGAATGTTAGAGTATATATAATGTAGGTAAATAATATAATACAAAACATGGAACTTAAACAAAAAAATTCATTGAAATGCATCTCTATACAATGTTAGTAGCTACATATCAGATAAGCACATGATGAAATCAGATCTCAACCATCTAATAGACTCGAAAATATATCTAAAAATGGTCAAATTATTCAAGAAAAAGTAGAAGGTGGAGTTAATATTGGAACTATCGAGGTGTGGAATTGCGGAAGTGTGGACGCCACTCACCCCTCGTGACTAGTCAATGGTAATTCAGTGTTACCGATGGGTCACATTAATTTGCATTTTAAACCATAATATGTGTATTAGGAAGAGTAAAGGTTGCTTTTCATATTTCATGGACTAATGTGATTAAATTTCAAGAAAAATTAGCACTTTTGGAGATATTTACTATGCAATGGCTGATTGGAGACATCTAGAGAAAGTATAACAGGGCTTGTCCACTACATTAACTCCCCAATTCAAAACTCGAATTCACTAGCAGCCAAGGAACTCAAGTGCATGTGAAGATCTAAGGGAACCAAATCCACCAATTTTGACATTTTGGAGGGAATCACTCCTCTTTTCAAGGGAGATCCAACTCAGCTACCTTCTGTATAAATAAACTAGCCAAATCTCATTAAGATTCAAATTTCTGTTGTAGCTAGGAGTAGGTACTAAGAGCCTTGTGCTTGAAATTGTTATTCTCATCCTTCATATGATGTATGTGACTCTTTTTTCTGCTAATGAGAATTTCATTATTGGTTTGCATCTGAGTTAGTTTAGGAGGGTTGAAACCCTTGGATTTGGGCCCAACCTAGAGGCTTTAGTCCCTCTCTTGTATTTACTCCATCTTATTGTTCAAGTCATTGCAATTCCGTTTTGTTTCAATAGGTATTATATCATAAAAACTTGTAATTGTAGGTTTTTCTATCACCTCTCTTGTGGGAAGAGTGATTGAAATATCTACAATAAAAACCCAAAAATATATGTTTATGATTTCTTGGAAATTGTTAACTTTTGGGCTGCAATCCTTCTACATGTTTAATTTCTACAACTTAGAAGTTAACGGCGTTGATTTGGACATTTGACTAGTATTGTAAGGTAAAGTAGATTTTAATAAAATTCAACTCATCATTTCCATGTTAATTTACTTTGTTGTAATAGTGATTATTTGATGCATGTGTTTCACTAGTTTACAGGGATTGTGTTGACATACAAGGGTGGGAACAACTTTATAAATCCACCTAGTCCACTCCTTCTCACTCCTAGACATCACACATTTCTGCCAAACTCTGCCACTGAGATCACTCTACTAGGGTAAATGGAGGACACTGCGGGCACAAACTTTGCTGTCAGATAGACCTACGAGGGGTACTAGGCTTGGTTACGGAGATCCCAAACCCTTCATTCACCTTATTCTACCTTAATCCACCTTTAATACACCATTTCTGTCGTCAAAAATATCTCAAACCCCCTCTTATAGCAAAACAGGGCCTCTTGTAGCAATATAGGACCTCCTGTAGCTCTTCCCGTAACAAACCTGTAACATTGTTTTCTTCAACTAGTTAAGCTATAGATTTTGACCCTTGGGTATTGAAGTTTAATAATTTCCCAGAAGCCTCGATTTCATGACCAGAGAATATTCTATGACTAATCCATCCCCATCCTCTCCTCATTGCAAACATAAGAGATCAATGAGAATTAGAATTAATAATCTTTTTCATAATTGTGAAGGTTGAATTCCTCAGTTTCAAGCAAGTTGAAAATAGATAGATGACTCATGCAAGTAGTATGTTAATTTTATTTAGGGCAATTGAATAGCATGGTTTTCTTCTATAACCAGTCTACCCTTTTTACTTTCATGCAATTTCAATTCATCATTTACATTGAATGAATGACATTTTCACTTCTGTAGTTAGAATCATGTTCATATCCTTACAATTATGACATGCTTTTCTCTTTGTAGTTAGCTGAAGGAGTGGTATTTGAACACATTGATTTGATATCATGACTGAGGGTGACATGAGTATAATCTAACCTTCTATGCATATAGCACTGTCACCTCTAAGTTTATACAAACCTCGGGTTGATAATGTAAGTTGAGAAGCCCTTGGGAGTCGCAACATTTTTGGTGAAATACCAGGGTTCATCACTTTTTGGTGTCGCTGTCTGGGAGGTGTCTAAGTAGGTGTTCTTTCTACCTAGGATTTACTTGTTTTTTTTTTTTTTTTGCATTAGTCTTATTGTTTTTGAAAAAAGTGAAAATAAAAAAAGAAAAATGAAAAAAAAACACAAATCTAGTTCTTTCATGCCTCATAGGAGTAGGGATAGTGAAGGGAAATTCTTACCAAAAACCCCCACCCCTTCAAGCGGTCAACCTACATTTTTATTTGGTGACTATGAACTTCCCTTTATGACTACAGGGAAGTTAGAAGACCCTCTAGGTGAGAAACCTGAAATTTTTGGGGAACCCATAGGGGAAGAAGAAAATATCTCACCTACCCAAACCATGGTTGAAAATAGGTACAATGAGTTTTTCCTTATCAGAGAAACCAATGGGGAGTCCAGAATGAATAATATAAGCCCTACTACCATTACACATTTCCATGGCCTAACCTATGAGGATCATAACGTGCTTTTATGTTTGAATTTACTGTTGTTTGTAGGGCCTATGACCATGCCTCAAATGAGCATAAGCCAAGGTTGTTTCCATATGCTCTCAAAGATGTAGCCTTGCACTGGTTTATGAGTTTACTTGGAGGAAACATCACTACCTGGGCCAAAATGAAACAAGTTGTCAATGAAAAATACATGGATTATTGTAGGTCTAAAGAAACAAAGGAGGATATATTTAGGATGACCTTTAAACCTGATGAATCCTTAGAAGTTTATTAAAAGTGATTCCAAATCAACTATAGGAGGGCTAACTGTACCCTTGATCTTGAGTCGCTGAAGCTAGTTCTTCTTTGAGGTATTAGGGAGGATGTAATGGAAACCCTTAACATGATGTCTGGAGGATATATCTACCAATTTCATTATGATTACATCAAAACTACATCCTGAAATCTCTTTAGGGATGCTAGGAAAAAGGGTAGGTCTAGCGAAAGCTTGGTCAGTTCCTCTCCCTCTACAATGGCCATTAAGAATGAGATGATAAGTATGTTGGAGGATTTAAGAATGAAAGTTTGCATGGTTTTTTCCTACAAATGGATGCTATGCAAATCAAAAGGAAGCAAGAGGAAGGATAAAAGGAACCAACTACCTTCTACCCTAGATGCACTAAGAGACATCCTAGGAATGAGTTCCCACTTAATTTCATAGATGTTTGCTTAGTATATGAAGAAAACCATGCAATAGACAAATGTACCTCTCCACTAGGACTAAAGGTTGTGTACCAAGGGTATATGATGGTTCAAAGCAACTGTTGGGCAATTCAATTGCTTAAATTTCTTTAATTAAATTATCAGCCAGGGATACTCGTAAGCTTGTGATGATGCCAACAAATTATATGCAGGAGTAGGCAACTAACTCTATGTCTAACTAAATGATTTCTGATTCAATATAATATGCAAGGTAAGAGGCTCCTAATTGAGGAGTTCCTAGTTGTCCTTCCCTATAGTATTATAGATTGAAAAGAAATCATTGATTACATAAAACCAGAAACTTGAAATAAAGACAAGAGAATGAAATTTAATTGTTGTTCAGATTCAAATAGAGAGAGAGAGACTAACTTAGTGCCTTGATTGTCTCCTCATACTATACTAATCCAAACTAAACTAATATTCATTCATAAGCATAAGAAATGAAATAGCTTGAAACTTAAAAGAAAAATTATGAATTGTAATTATCATGCAAATCAAATAGAGAGAGAGCCTAACTTAGACCCTTGGTTGTCCCCTCATATGTTGATAAGATTTTAATTTAAAACTCATTCATAAATCACACTCAAATCCTTAAACATCTAAGCAATTAAATGAAATAGGATCTATTATGAAATAAAATGTTTCTTTGATATTTTTAGAGTGAGCTCAATTCTCTTAAGAACAAAGTGACAAGCTATTCCATAAATTCATATCCTAAATTAACACAATTTATATCTAAAACTATAGAAACAAAACTTTATCTTATTCCATCATAACTTAGGATACATGCTCCAAGAGTCCTCTCTTTGGAATGGAGGAGGTCCTATTTATACAAAAACATAAGAAACTAACTCATTAATGGAGATCCACTAATTCCTCATATGGTTACAACCAATATGAGACACATATTCCTTTACCCATGATTTTTCTCCATGAGATATGCTTGACCCTATCCCAAATCTCCTTCAAATCTTCAAGAGAATTCGAATTTGAGTCTTGGATGCCACATAAGAGTGTCTTGGAACCTTCCAAATCACCTACACATGTCACCAGACTCATTCCACCTTTAGATATAAGCAAATACATGTTATTTTTCTAGATTTTAATCATAAATTCACTTTAAATACATAAAATAAATAACTTTGGAAAATGAAAATATGAACCCATATGGTAGTGGAAATATAATGATAATGTGATGAAATGAGGTGACAAAATGAGTATAAAGGTGAAAATGGAGTGAAAGTGTATGCTAATTTGGTGGCCCAACATAACCCCCGACTTAAGTTATTGCATGTCCTCATGCAATCTATTGCATTGATTTACTTTAATCATGATTTGATCTTTTGAATTGTCTTCCTTTTATATGAACTTTGGTTGATGTCAATTCTTCTTTCATCTTTGCATAGTCATTTGATAACTTTGTTCCTTTTGTAAAGTGTCCTTTTGAAAATATTTGATTGCAACATATTACTTTGATTGGTTCTTGTGTGGCAACCAACTTTTATTAATATTGGTTCTTGTGGAACAATACTTTTGTTATTTTTGTGTTGCATCAAAAGACTTTGAAAACATTTAATCAACCATTCATTCTATGATCATCATTTACAAAACATGTAATGTTTTGAATCATAATGCAATAGTAGTTGTTTGGAAAAGTATATTGTTTAAGATGGCATGTGTATAAAGGAGATATATGAGACATGAAAGGTGATAATGGAATATGAATGTGATATATATCACAAAATGTGAATATTAGGTATGAACATGAATTCCCCCTCCAACTAGAGATATAACAATGTGAAAAAGGAAGTGAGGAACTTTCCAAAGATACAATTTTAAGCATTTTAAGGATTTGCATGACTAAAAATTAGAAAACCACATACCTTCACTTACCCTCAATGTACATGAGTTGTGTATGCCGAAGACTGTGGATGTTGATTCTGTTGGATCATGGAGTATGTCAAAAAAGGATTTTGGATCTTCTTTTGTGTTCTATTTGCTTATGACAAGGTTTGAATCTTTATTGCTGCTATAACAAATTGATCTGCTACAAACTGTTAAAATGACATAGTCTTCAATCGTTACAACACCTGATGGTACAATTCTAATCATGCGAAAAATGTGTTGATGTCGAGCATGAAGAGAATTCATTGGATTACTGACCATTGATGAATGTTGTTAACCAATGCGAGGCAACTCACCATTAATCTCAATGAGTGCCAAGGTAACTAAGTACATCTTGCAAAGGGCGAATAGATGAGCTGATGTCAAGCAACTTGCAAGATCCAATGATCAAGGGAAATTAGTGTATTCCCATGATTGCTGGTGAGAGAGCTCGTCATTAAGACATACAAGCCTCAAGGTACTACTAAGGACTATAGCCTTGAACCTAGATAATGTGCTGATGTCGATAGGCCAAGACTTGTTAGAAGGGAGGCCTTAAGGAATCCTCCATCATCTAACTTGAGCATGAAACAATAATTTTGAAAGATTATGGATGAGAAATTTTGCAGTGTATCAAGGTTTAATTGGAAAAATGAAAAGGAAATGGAATGAATCATTTTTGTAGAGGAGATGAATGATTTTAATGATGGGTTACAGGTTAGTGAAAGTGAGGCAGGAAAATGACTGTGAAGGAAAATTTATTGACTAAAAAAGTGAGAATGCAATGAAGGTTTTATTTACTGAAAAAGGAGGAATATAATGATGAATGTAAAGGGAAATGAGGCGAATTTTTTATTAACTGAAGAAGCATGGATGCAATGGGGACACTGGCATCTAAAAGGCTTGCAAGTGATGGATCTTATCTGACATCATGTGCTCATGCATTGACGTTTCATCTTTGTTGCTACTTTGATCATTTCCTTGTGAAAGAAATGTGATATTTTAGAGGCTTTTCAATGATTTGATAGATATGATGACATTCTTGCCCTTGTCTTACCCAAAAGCCTGTCCTCATGCTTGAAATGGTGTCTCTAAAAGAAAATGTTTGCTTGTGGTAATTTATTTATCTTCCTTGAACCTAAAAAAACTTAGTACTTTTTTCTGCAATGAAATGTAATTTTATCATAAGAGAGAGGTGATCAATCTCTCTATTTATGACATTTACAAAAAGAACTGAGAATTGGTACTAATGAAACAAATTCATGAAAGAAAAATCGAAGGAATTTATACCTGTGTCGAAATTAGTGCCTCATTTTACCTGATATATATTGTCAGCAATTTCTTCATTATTTAATTATTTCAAATTATAATTATATCTTTCTCATTATGTATATCTCATCAAGATCTTTCCAACGATGCTTGAATCGTTGAAATCCAATGTCGTATGAGAAAGATGTGCTTATTTGAAATTTGGGTGAAACAATGAAGATTGTCATGAGGTTTCTTAGTTGCAGGATTGTGCCCTTCCTGCATCTAAAAATATTGTCTATCTTCTTTGGCTCAGCTATGGCATAATATTTTCCAGTTTTTGATGCCATTGGCTTCTGTACCTGTAAGACTCAAAGAAACATGATCATATAAAAATACTTTATGAAACGAAAATGCATGTCTACAACATTCAATCTTCCATCTACAGGATTCTCTTCAAGGAAATTTGTAAAACAATAATCCTGTAGATGAAGCACCCTTATTGTTCTTCTTCTTGATCCATTTTCAGTGTTGAAAAATGAGCTGACAGTTGGAGGGTGACCTTGTAATAGTGATGTGGCAGCGGGTGATATGAAAAAATGGATGATGTGACATGTTGACTGTTCAGTGGGTGACATGGCAAATGGATGATGTGACGTGTTGATTGTTTGACTGATGATATGGTGATGAGTGTGCAATATTGACCAATGTTGTGCTACCATGTAGTGGCAAAATTGTTGTTTAATTAATGTTGTGTCAAAGTCGTAGAATAATTAACAAATTCCAATCCCCGCAAGATTTGAACTCATGACCTCCATCATGCAATTTCAATGACTTACCAATAGATCAAAAGTCATATTTATGAATTTAATGGAATCTTGGAAATTTTAATTATTCTAAAAATGAAAATTGAAACAACAACTTGACATCCAAGATTTTTAGGAAAATATGATTCCAAAATATTTTCCAAATCATTTTTCATATCTTTTGATCTCATCCTTTTTGCTCAAAAAGTGGATTTTTAACCAATTTTTATCTTATAAAAGTTGGGAAATTTATATTATGTATATTATATGTATACATATAATATATAAATAGATATATATTATATATATGTGTGTGTGTGTGTGTGTGTGTGTGTGTGTGTGTGTGTTGTTGTGGTAGGTTGTAAGCATGGAGAATATCTTTTTGAAAGTTTGTGAGCAAGTTTTTTTTTTTTAATATTATATTTTTTTTGTATTTAATTAAAAAAAATTTTATTTATCATTTTATTTTAAAACTTATTGATTGATTTTTTTTCTCTGTAGCTTGGAAACACTACTGGGTGGATGGGCATGGCTCTATGGCTGGGCCGTTGAATGGTCGTGGCCTTGGCTGGTGCCTGCTTTCAATTGAAAACCGTCTATTTTTCACACAACATGGAAATAAGGCTCCAAAAAACCCTGAAAATCTCTCAAATAGTGATGAATTTTGAGGAAATCTCCCATGCAAAACATAATTCACCCTGTTCTGAGAAAAATACATGTTTTAGATTTTTGAGATTCATTTTCATTTCGTCACAAAATGCATTTTAAAAATGATGTTTTTAATCTCTGCGAATTTGGCCTCTGCTCAGATAACTGTTGGGGGAAATTCGTTTTTTTTTTTTTAAATCAAGGAAATGCACAACTATCTTTCATTTTTTCTAAAACACACATAACATTTGCAACAATTTTTTTCCTTGGCTTCCATGAATTTTTTATTTGTTTACTTTATTTCCATTTTCATTTTTGTGTTTTTATTTATTTTTATTATTTTTAAAAGAAACAAATAATGAAAGAGAATCTTTTTTTTTCTTTAACGAAAGATATACTAACATGAAAATTCTTTTTCTGATGCTCCAGGTAACATAAAGCGCATGAGGAGAGCATACTCAAGTTTTTATTAGTTGATTTCTCTCTTTTAAAAATTTGGATGCAAAACATAAAATGAAAAGGATCGATCTCTTACCTAAAACTATCATTCTTCCACCTTCGATTGTGCTCCTCATTCACAATTGTTTGTTTTATTGTAAACTTTTCCTACCAGGGTTGGTAAATGGGTGGTTCTTATTGCACCACAAAATTTCAAATTTATCCTAAAATTCACAAAACCTATCTTTTATTTGTTAATCCTATTCTATTGAAAAAGAAATCAAACATTCTCTTAAGTATAAGAGAATTTCCAATGCATCCATTTGCCTAACAAGATCATGAATAGACTCATATCCAAGTTTGAAAAGTAAACCCTATTGAGTTCTTGGACATGATCATGAAGTCTGACTAGTTGAAACCAAATTTGAATGTGATTTTTAGGTTTTTTATTTTCTTCAACTGTCATAGCACAAAGCTCTTCAGATCTTGATTTTGCAATTGGATTTTTATTTTGTTTTATTTTGTTTTTTTTTTTTTAATGAATGGAGGATCTTGATTTTAATGTTCTATGTTTTCTATATGCAAAAGAAAATAAACTTAAATGAAAAATTCCTAAATGCATCTAACACCAAATGAAAATGACCTTAAAAGAAATTTTTTCCTAAACAGTCCTCCTAACTTAATTACATCTAAGTTTTCTTCCCCAACAATGGTGCCAAAATGTTGGGCAATTCAATTGCTTAAACTGCTTTCATTAAATTATCAACCAGGGATACTCGTAAGCTTGTGATGATGCCAACAAAAGATATGCAGGAGTAGGCAACTAACTCTATGTCTAACTAAATGATTTTTTATTCAATATAATATGCAAGGGAAGAGTTTCCTAATTGAGAAGGTCTTGATTGTCCTTCCCTACAATATTATAGATTGAAAAGGAATCATCGATTACATAAAACCAGAAATTTGAAATAAAGACAAGAGAATGAATTTTAATTATTGTTCAGATTCAAATAGAGAGAGAGACTAACTTAGTCCTTTGATTGTCTCCTTGTATACTGATCCAAACTAAACTAAGATTCATTCATAAGCATAAGAAATGAAATAAATTGGAACTTAAAAGAAAAATAATGAATTTCAATTATCATGCAAATCAAGTAGAGAGAGAGCCTAACTTAGACCCTTGGTTGTTCCCTCATATGCTGATAAGATTTTAATTTAAAACTCATTCATCAATCACAAACAAATCCTCAAACATCTAGGCAATTAAATGAAATAAGATATATTATGAAATAAAATGTTTCTTTGATCTTTTCAGAGTGAGCTCAATTTTCTTAAGAACAAAGTGACAAGCAAATACATGTTATTTTTCTAAGTTTTAATCATAAATTCACTTTAAATACATAAAATAAATAACTTTGGAAAATGAAAATATGAACCCATGTGGTAATGGAAATATAATGATAATGTGATGAAATGAGGTGACAAAATGAGAATAAAGGTGAAAATGGAGTGAAAGTGTATGCTAATTTGGCGGCCCCATAGCAACTCTTCCTCATTAACCAAAGGAGGCCTCCAGGCCCTCAAACATATCAACAGGGCATGCAAGGTTTGCACTATCATTATTACAATCCAAATCAACAAGCACATTTTCATCCTTGGTACTCTTCCACTCATTTATCATGGTCGACAACTCCTCCATTTCTGTATGCTCCTCAATATCCTCCTCTGCCTATCAAGCCTCCTTTTCAACCATATCCACCCCAAGCCTCCCAATGTAGAAACCCCTCACTAGGGTGGAGGCCTCAAACAATCTAACCTCCAACTTTATTGCATCTACATCAACCTAAATGACAACTTCCTCACCATACTCCACCTAAGAAACCTCAAATTCCTTCTCAACCCAGTACGAACCCAAAAAATAATCAAGCACAATAGGTTTACAGTGGGGAGACATCCTATCTTGCTTATGCTATGGAGATCCAATATATTGTCATTTGGTATGGGAAGGTTCTCCCAGATAATTACCCACCTTCTCCATTTGGAAATATTGAAGAGGATAATGAAGATAATGCTCCTCAAGTCAATGCACCCCCTTATCCTGAAAGGTTGGTTCACCTTAAACAACATACCCCAAAAGAGGTTGAACTTCTGGAAGAATTAAAGAACTTATGCATCAAAATACCCCTTCTCTAAGCCATCAAGGATGTTCCCATTTACAACAATATTATCAAGGAAGAGTTCTTCAAAATACATGGAAGAAGAAGAAGAGGGCCCACTATCAATGTTGTTGGCCAACTATCTGATATGATGCTTGGGAGGGTGATCTCCCAAAAGTAATTTTATCCGCATAGCCTAGTAGTGGATGTGCACATAGATGGAATTATGGTCCCTAATACCTTAATCGACCTTGGCGATGCAATCAATGTGATGACCAAAGAAACCATGCTCAAGCTCAACCTCCAGGGGGCCTTAAGGAAGACCACTATAATATTGCAAATTGCAGATAGGTCCACAATAATTACTACAGGATTTATTGAGGATTTAATGGCCTCCATTTAATCCTAGGAGTATCCCACAAATTTTCTTTTCCTCCAGCCCAAAACCAAGTTTAATGGCTATCCACTCATCCTAGGAAGACCTTGGTTGGCCACTACTAATGCCTCCATTAGTTGCAGGGCTGGGAACATGACCATAAAAATGGGCATCTATCAAAACAACTTGTGTTGTATCCTCTTGCTCAACCTTATTTTTAGCATGACTTTCCCTTGTGGTTAGAGAATGAGGAAGAGGAAAATTTTTATTAGACAATCCCCTACCCAATATGCACACTAGAAACTGTTATAGGGGGAGGGAAACTTAATGAAGATGACCTTATCGACCATATAATACAGAATCAACCTTCCATTGCCATGCTAGTTGATGAAATAATAAAGGAACGTGAAGTTAGTCCTTGGATTGACTTTTTCACTGCTGACTCTAGTGCAAAACATGCCAAGGTTGTGGAAATTGTCCCATCCAGAAATCTAGAGATCAACCCCTCTCTCTCAGTCAAACAGGAGGAGAAATTATGTAGTGTGCTAAGGAAACACTAGGATGCTTTTTCTTGGGAAAATAAGGAGATTAAGGGTGTGCATCCCTCAGTATGTACTCATCATATCTACATCAAATAGGGATACAAGCTCATGCGTCAACCCTAGAGAAGGATGAACCCAACTTGTAATGACATTGTGAAAGAGGAATTACAAAATCTACTAGATGCAAGGTTCATATATCCCATATCAGATAGTAAGTGGGTGTCCCCTCTTATTTTAGTCCACAAGAAAAATGGGAAGTGGAGGATCTATGTTCACTACCAAGAGATTAACAAGGCTACAAAGAGGGACCATTTTTCTTTTCACTTCATTGACCAAGTCCTAGATGGCCTTGCAGGGAAGAAATTCTTCTCCTTCCTAGATGGATTTAGTTCATACAACCAAATATATATCATCCCTAAAGACAAAGATAATACCACATTCACATGTCCTTGGGGTACCTTTGGTTATAGAGTCCTTCCATTCAGTCTGTACAATGCCCTTGCTAGCTTCCGGAGGGAAATCTAAGTATCTTTCCTAAACTTGTTCATGACACTATTGATATATACATGGATGAATACACTCCTTATGGACATGACTTCCAAGATTCTCTTTCTAATCTATGCAAATTGTTAAAGAAATGCATTGAAATGAATCTTTCATTGATTCCTAAGAAATGTGATTTTTTGATGAATGCAGGCACTGTCCTTGGCTATTCCATATCCAAGGAAGGGATAGAGGTTGACCCAAACAAACTTGTGATCATTAGAAGGGTCAATGTCCCTCAAAAACAAGGAGATGTTTGAAGCTTCCTTATATTAGTTGGGTATTATAGAAGGTCCATTAAAGACTTTAGTAAACTAGATTCACTTTTGTTTGGACTACTAGCTAAAGATTCAGACTTTTGTTGGACAAGCAATTGTCAGGAAGCCTTTGAAGTGCTATAAGGAAAGCTAACCACTACACCAATCCTTAGCAATCCCAATTGGGCATTACCTTTCCATATACAGACAGATGCCTTAGATAAAGTTGTAGGGGATACCTTAGGATAAGTGGAAGAAAACTTTCCTTAAGCTATATATTTCATCAGTAAAACCATCTCTAAAGCTGAGTTAAATTAGACTATCACTGAAAAGGAACTCTTGGCTATGGCACATTCTTTCAACAAGTTTAGGAATTACATCAATGTGTATCAATTTTTTCACACTGACCATGTAGCTATTAAGTATTTAGTGAATAAACCCGATGTCAATTCTAGGATAATTATATGGTTTTTTTATTGCAACAATTCGATTTGACTATTATTAACAAACC
Organism: Pinus taeda; assembly: GCA_000404065.3. NCBI lineage: Eukaryota > Viridiplantae > Streptophyta > Pinopsida > Pinales > Pinaceae > Pinus > Pinus taeda. The sequence goes on along the minus strand of APFE031094848.1, from coordinate 92,772 downwards.
AGGAAAAGAGAACGTGGTTCCAGATTTCTTGTAAAGACTAATCTTGCCTAAAGAAAAGGAAGAAATGGTAGATGATTAGCTCCCAGATGAACACCTCTTTTCCATCTTGGTGCTATCTCCTTCATTTGATGATATAACAACCTACTTGGTTACTAGAAGGTTCCCTCCTTATATATCCTTCAAGGAGAAAAGCAAGATTATTAGGAAAAGTGACCCATTCACTTTGATTGGGGAAAAGCTCTTCAAGTTAGGGCCATATCTGATCTTGGGGAGATGTGTGAGGGAAGAGGAGGTCTTTGACATCCTCTAAGCATGCCATGATAGACCTTATGGAGGCTACTTTGCTGTTAAAAGGATAACCTTCAAAGTTTTACAAGCAGGTTACTATTGGATCAAATTGCATCAAGATGCAAGGAGCTACACTACTAGGTGTGATCAATGACAAAGGATGGATAAGGCCACAGCTAAGGATGAAATTCCCTTACAACCTCAAGTGACTATAGATCCATTTGATAAGTGGGGCATTGATTTCATTGGAGCCATTGATCCCCCATCAAAAGAGAAGAAGTATATCATTGTGTGCACTGATTACCTGACTAAATGTGTTGAAACAAAGGAAGTAGAGGCAACAACCGAGAAAAAAGTGGCTAAGTTTATGAGAGAGAACATATTCTACAGGTTTTGTTTTCTGAGAGAATTATTCATTGATCAAGGCACATAGTTCACATAAATATGATCAAAAATATCATGAGGCAACACTAGATTAAGCACAGGACATCCACTGTCTATCACCCTCAAGAAAATGGGAAAGTGGAGGTCAGAAATAGAGCATTGGAGAACATTCTATTGAAGGTTTTTAGCAGAAGCAAAGAATATTTGGCATACAAACTTGTAGAAGCTACTTGGGCCTAAAACTTAGCTAGGAAGACAACCACTCGATTTACTCCATTCAAATTAGTCTATGGGAAGAAGGTCCTATTGTCCATTGAATTTTAATACAACACCTTAAGGATGGAATCTCAGTTAGACTTGGACCTAAATAAAACACAACAAGAGAGGTTATTCCAAATTAGTGGCTTAGATTAATTTAGGTTGCAATATCTCCTGCACACTGAGGTAATCCAACTACAAAGGAAGATTTGGCATGAAAAACACATCAGAGAGAAGATGTTTTAGGAAGGTGATTGGGCCCTGCTGTATGATTCCATATTCAAGGATTTCATGGGGAAGTTAATCACAAGATGGTTGGGTCCCTAGTGGAAAGATTTCATAAGAATGGGTATGTCCAAATCAAAACAATTGATGAGGAATAAATTCCATTACTTATCGATGTTTAGAGGTTCAAGTTGTATAAAAAGCCCTTGTCTAAGGAAGTGTTTATTAGTTAAATAAGGAGGTGATTGGGAGGATCACATTTGTTAGTCCATAAAAAATCTAGAAAAATAAAAAATAAAAACAAAGTGCCTAGATAAAAACCTCTATGAGGCATATAAGGCCAACTATAGGGTTGAAAACCTCTATGAGGTAGCCCAAGCGAAAACAAAATAATAAGAGAAAAAACAAAAACAAAAATAAAAATAAAATGAAAAGATCCCCAGGTGAAAACCTCCCCTGAGGTGCCTAGGGTAGTCATGCAGGTTGAAAACCTCTACATAGGCAGTCTACATGTCTCAAATAAAAAAAAAAAAGGAGAAAAAAAAAAAAGAAATAAGGGAGGAATCCTTACCCCAATTTGGCTAACATCTCTCTTCTGTAGGACTCCAGACGATCAGAAGAATAATGGTTACAGAACAAGTTCCACAAATTCATTTCTCCATTCTTCCCATCTATCCATTGCATTTTCATCCTCTTAATTCACCTCCCTACCTCTCTCCATCATCTAGATAGCAATTGAACCATGTTTTGCCTCCTTTTTGAAATGCTACAAGACTATCGTGAACTGCTACAAGATTGTCCTAAATTTCTATATGAACAACGTGAAATGCTAAAGGAGTTAGATACACTTGAGAAAAGGGGAAAAAAGGTCATGTTTTCATTAGGAAATATTGAGAGGTCCACGAAAAGTTCTTCATCACTTATCCACTCCATTTAGCCAAAATACATCCTAAAAAATCCCACTTTGACATACATAAAAAAACCCATAAAAAGAACTCTTCCTTGAAAATTTTCACCAAATACGCCACCCTCTCATGATTCTAATCTTTTCCTGTTGTGGAGGCCACAACCACCATCCAAACTTTTGCCTACACTTCCTTTTGGAGCCTCCCCACTAAAATCCTAGTAGCTTATCTCACAGTGACCCAGGTACTTGTGCTTTCATTGAGTTTAATATTTTTCTTTATAGATTGTGTTTGCTTACTTTATTTGTTGTCTAACCACAAGGTGACCTTTTGACTTGGTTACAATCTAGTTATAGATTTTCCATACTGACCTACGCAATCCTAGAGGGAAACCAACCTTGCTCTCAAGAAATGCACAGTTCAAGCCCATAGTGAGCTTCGGCTCCAGAATTGTGAAAACCTAGCTGGTCGTCTGCCTTCAGCTAGGAACCTATGCAGAGCATGAGAGGAAACCTAGGAGCCACTCAACCAAATAATTGAACAGAAGCATTCCCTCAGCAACATCCTGATACATGTGCCAGTAAGTTGCCCATTTCTTCCTGTAACTACGTAATTTCTTTGTGTATGCATGGCAACCTTTCCCGAAAAAGAAGAAAGAAAAAAAGAATCCCTAAAAATAGGGATCTATTTTTATCAGTGGGAGTTACACTTTGAGTTATTTTTGGAAAATTCTGCCATGTGTTGCTTCTTCCTAAAGTTTTTTCCTTAGCATCATAAACCGTAAATTGATCAAAACTTTTTAATGGATGTTGTCATAGCTCATTTTCACATTCAATCTTGGAGCTCTCACATTCTTGAGGAGATTTAGGAACCTTCAACACTATCATCACAATGTTTTCGGGTAAGTCTTTCCTTTCTATTCTTTTCATACTTTTTCTATTGCATTTGTTTCCTTGGCTTGTGAGAGTGGTTTTTTACCCATTTTATTGAATGACCGTTGGTGTTTTGATTTTTTTAGCTTTTAGAAGTGTTTTTTAAAGTTTTTCATTTCCTTTCCTAAGTGTTTCATGCATAACCTAGGTTTTACACTAATAGACATCGTTGTGGCAACTATATTCATAAGATTCATTATTCTTCTATTTGACTGATTCTTGCACTTGTTTTCATTGCATGCATACTCATCCACTCATATGATCTGCACCAACCTTCACTTACACTTTCAAATATGATCAATTTCATGTTTCCCTTGGGCATATCTGGGCTTCCTTGGCCCAGATCTAGCTCTTCTCGCCATGCACTGTGCATTTCTAAATCTCAAGGCTCTACCTTGGCTGCAGGAATTACACAAATTTTTCCAGGGACTGGCTCCAACTGCACAGTGTGCAGTTCCATGAGCCTGTTCCAGAGCCTTTGCAATTGGGATTGCACAATGCATAGTCCCAGCCAACACAAGCCAGAATGACTGCACATTACATGGTTTCAGTCAAGATCACCTCCTCACTGGCCGTTGGGACTATGCAATGCGTAGATCCAGCTCACAGTCACTCACCTCTAAGAGCCAGAATTATGCAATCCTTCCTAGCAGGTACCCAATTTTTTGCTTGGTTTGTTCTTGAATTGATTTTGGTTTCAAGCTAACATTTGCATGCCATGAGTGTCAACTTTGTCTCTAGGTACAATAGTTGTTGAGCAGCTCTTCATGAGTACAGGTAAGATGGCTTCCAAGAAAGCTACATCAAAGGATATGGTTGAGAGTAACACTGGGGTTGTAGTCGAATAGGTGTCAATGAACTTTCCAGTCTATGCAGACACACAACTGTTCATAGAGAAGGACATGAAGATAACATGCAAGAAAATCAAGGATATCTTTATAGGCATCTTCAAGGAATATCTAGAAGATCGACAGGTCTATGTCAACATCCACAAGTCAGGCTTATATAAGGTTGTATGTAGGTACCCCACCTTCCCATGTGTAGACATCATTCACTAGATTGTCTCACATACCGATCCCGAGACAATGACAATGAGTGGTGCCAATGGAACACAACTTGCTATGTTCAAGATGGAAAACTATAATCTGATGTATCACTTACCACAGGCGGTGAACCACATGGATGCAGATTTCTATGTCCCCAACAACAATGTAAACACTAGAGACATCATCAAGCGTTGGGTGAAAGAGTCATTGAATTTTAGGTCGATAACCAATCATGTTTACAAGAATAAGTCACTCATAAATCCCTACCAACTCTTGATCATATTTTCATGCCAATTGTATGGTCAAGAGAGAAAAAATACCTTTCCACAGAATTGGGTGGTTGTGTTGGACCAGTTAGTGAATGACAAAAGGCCATTCAACTAGTCAGATTTTTTTTCTCTTCATTTGAATGTGCATGTGACTAATGCTAGAAATCCACCAAAGGATGACCAAGTGAGATTCTAAATGTCCACATACCTACTTGATGTAATTTGTGCCTAGCATTAGTTTCCTAGTATGAGTTGGACAAGGACACCATCAGAGATTGTTGTGAATATTTATTGCAAGTTTCTTTCTGAGTGCAGCTACCGAGGAGTCATGGCGAGGCTATCTGAACATTTCATCATCCTAGTTTATAAGTTGATATTTGAATAGGATCCACCTTGCATGTCCCAAGAAGTAATGGAGACATTATTTAACATTGCAAATCGGTATGCCTCACCCGATGACACTTCATGAGGATGTTTGGTGGAGAGAAGCCTCCGCATGTGCTACTAAGGTTTTCCACAAATACGTTGGTCATGTAAGAGGTTTCATATCACATCTCCATAGGGTTATCAGTAGGACTACATAGGAGGAATAAGGCACCATGGCTTGCTCTTCATTTACGATTTGGATTGTACGAGATCGTGCGCTTGAAGGATGCAGATGCCAGAGGCCAAGGACTTATAAAAGTTTGAGTTTGGCACCATGAACTATAATCCATATGATCCCCACTGTATTTGCAAGAACCACTATGCAATTGTGTATTATCCATGGACCCACAAGACATTTCATTGGGTAGAGGAAGATCCTTCGAGGTACTGTTACAACTCATCTATGCTCAATGAACCGATCATCATGGCTATAGAATGGAAAACTGCTCTGCAAGTAGCATCACCGTAGGAAGCAACGACAACAACAACAATGAGTAGAAAATAGGTGCAGTACAAAGGCAAGAGGAATATTACCGAGAACCCAGAGGATGAGAAAATATACAAGTGTAAATAATATCCTCGCGTTGAGAAATAAGCTTTGGTATTGGAGGAAAAGAGGTAAAAACAAATAAGGAGAGTAGAATGGAGGAAGAGAGAGAAGTAAAGGTTGGAGGAAGAAGAAAGGAAGCTGTAGGAAATAGAAAAGCTCAAAGAAGAGTAGAAGGTAAGAAGGAGAGAGAGGGAAGAGAAGTAGAAACAAGAACAAGAATAAGGGAAAGGAATGATCATAGAGAAAATTGTGGCAATATAGGTAGAGGAGTCATAATAACCAACAAATGAAGAAGAGGGTGAGTAGATGAAGGTTCGGAAGCTTGCTCAGTAAATTAAGAAAATGGTTGAAGCAACATACATGGATTTGGAACAGGAGCCATAGGACCAAGATAGTGACTTCATGTCGAGAGCATCTAAGGTCACTCCTCAATCTCCACCACCTCTAGTATCAGAACTAGTCTCGAGCAAGTAAGGAGAGGTTGTTCTCCTTGATGATGATCTGGTGATGGATGTGTATAATCTGTCATTTGATGAGTTGCAACAAAGAATTGTACAGGAACGGAGAAAGAACTTCCCATATGATCACATGTCACTTTCACATATGAAGGAAAGGGTGATTGTGTCGAGTGGTAGAAAACATCCAGCTGACATGGCTGATGCCAAATGAATTGCAAGAGGCAAGGTAGAGGGAAAAACAATTCATAGAATCCGCTATGACAAAGATGAGGAAAGCAATACTTGCTGAAGTATCAACTCTTGGGACCACCATGTAGAAACTTTATGACAGATTTGTCATCATGCACAAGGTAGTTATCCATCTACATGGTTTTCAGCAATGGTGCATGAAGATTGCCCAAACTCTCAAGGAAATAGATGCTGCTATTTCACACGTATAGGAATGGACAATAAGATATAAGGGAGCCCCGCTTTACTTGCATATTATAATGAAGCTGCAAGAAGAGCTAGACAAAGCACTGATTTGAATGTTGATTTAGAACTATGAGTAGCTCCCTCCACTCATCAGTAGAATTGAGGCTTCCTAGGCACAGTTGTTCAAGAGTTTGGATGTCATGGTGAGGATGCATATGATCCTTTAAACTGGTTCCCTCACTGAAGCCATTGAGAAGAACGAAGTCAAGCTGGAGGTCGATAGGTACATGGGGCAGTTGATGTGAGAGACCACTAAGGATGACTTGCAACTGATTGAAAAAACATGCAGAGGTGCATCAGTGGTCCAACCACACTCACGACAATGTTGTGCATGCTTCAAGATGAGTTGGACAAAGGATTTAGGACCATAAATCCAAAAGCCATGGAGGTAAGAGTCTGTTTCCAGAAAGACATCACCAGATAGTATGGGGACACCATAGCATAGTACCAAGCCTAGTGTCAAATCGTCACCAAAGATCATCAAGAGGATATTGCCCAGTTGGCCTTTCCCCTATCTTTCGAGTCATATTTTTTGTCTTTTTAGGCTGACTCAAGCCTATTTTGTCCCACATGGGTATATGTGGAAATTGTATATTATTTGTAAATATATTGTAAGTCAAATTCCAAGTGTCATTAGTGGAATGTGACCAATCATTATGTTATGTAAAAAGTTATTTATAAAGGAGTTGAAGAGTCATGAGGGTAGTCAAAGAGTCAAAGGGGAATGTCAAGGTTCAACCCACCCTTTGTTATAAATAGAACCTCATAACTCATAGCAGAAGCTTTTGGGAGCCAAGATTCTAGTTAGGCTTAGGCTTAGAAAAGGATTGGGAGTATTGTGAATATCCTTGGCTTCTTGACAAAGTAGAGCGAGTACACTTCTTTACAGGAGTAGGTAGTGTTGACTATAATGTTCCACTATTGGGGCTACTGGTTGTCAGTGGTGTACATATGGATATAAATTTCACTTAATAATAATATAATTGAGCCAACACATTTTCATGCATAGTTTTTTTTATTGTATTTTGACTATTCTGGTTACTTTAGCAATGTATGTTGTTTAACTTACGCATTTTCTCAAGAAATATTTTGTATGCAATTGTATGAATCTTGTTGAAGGTGTGTTTTTGGTTTAACTCGTCACTTGGGTTTTTGGATTATTCATCTTCCATCTTGTGATGTCATTCCACTCATGTGTTCCTTTCAGGCATCATACTATTATAAGCTTCAAAGGGACACACTTCTTTTCCCCCTCTGTGTGTTAAAACCCACATGGATCTCACTTGAATCACTGCAAGGTCACACACTTGCTTCTGACCAAAGTCATCATACTTACCTCTGCATGCTACCTCAGCCAAGGCACTACATTACCCCCATTGTTGTGACTCCTACTCCAAATGGATTGAGGTCTAGTTGGGACTTCTTATTGGGGAGATCCCCTCGAATGTTGGCGGGTCCAAAACTGTCAACATTTTTGGTGCTAGAAAGAGGGCCAGATGACAAGCTGATCCCTCAAAGTCCATTTTGAATCTCTGCACATCATTCATGACTTACAGCACAATCTCAACTCTGAGATGGTTTTCTCATGCTCATGATTTTGAAGTGTCAGAGGATGTCATCAATGACTTTTCACAAATGAAATATGATGGTGAAGGTGGAATAGCCTTGTTAAGACACAAACTTTCCTTTTTAGGTTTCTATGATGGAAATGAAGTCCCCTCAGATGACATTACTTGTGGGTTGTTCGCTTACATGTTCAGATGGCACGTTAAGAAATGGTGTCTCACATTTCCCACAACCTCTATCCACTCTTTCAATCACATGATTAGAGAGTTAGGTTGTGCTTTCTTTCATTTTGACTGTAAAGCACTCAATCACAAAATATTGGAATTGCATAAAGCACCTAATGAACAATCCACAAGAATTATAATCTCAAACCCTCCCAACATACCTCTGTGTTAGAGCTTCCAAATCTAAGATGGACAAGGTCGTTGTCACAAGTGACTCTCCATCCTCTTCTCATAAAATAGCTCTAGCTCCGTAGGAGGAGGTGGGAGAAGTTGCAAATGAACATGTTGAACTGCCACCTCCTCCCACCCCACCTGCTCTAGATTTCCATGAAAATTTGGACTACAAGCCTAATGGTTGTCATGCGATCTCATTTTCTCAACTTCTATCCTCTGGTTCCTTTGATCCTTCAGATTTTTTGCAACATTCATCCGTTCCAAATTCCACATGTGATGTTCACGAGGATCAAGTTATTGATAGAGTTTGTGTTGAAAAACCAACTTGCACCATCATTTTTGACAAGTATGTGTGGGAATCTAAAGAATAACCTGTGGTGAAGGATGAGCTCCTTATGTCTAAACCTTTTCCACTTTATCCTAACATTTTCAATGACTCTCCATTTTTTATTTTTCCTGTGAAATATTATCCCCAGATGTATCTACTTCTAATCATTCATAGAACACATAGGATGTCAGTCCATCATTTGATTGCGGAGTGTTATCACTCAAGTTTTCCCAGAAGTTGTAAGAAAAGGGAAAGGAGGCCGAGGTAACCACAAACCAATCTTTTAGATACAGATTCTAGCCAATCTGAATCCAGAGAGGTCTCTCTCTCTATGATTTAGCTTTGTTTTGAAAGGTATTAGGATAGTTATGAAATTTAGGAATTTTGTTTTGAGTTTGGGTGGTGAGATTCAATAGCAGAGGGGTAGGACTAGCTAGTTTAGGCCATTGGGCTAATGGAGTCAAGGAAGATGGCTTAGTTGGACTTGGTTTCTTAACAAAGGATGGTTTCATAGGGCAAGATGGTCAAACAGGCAACAAATAAAGACTTGGAATAAATGGAATGTTTTCAAAATAGGTGAATGGTAGTTAAGAATCCTTTAATATATTTGAAGAGGGAACTTGAATGATTAATACTAAAGAGAAGTTAAGTATTCTTTAATAAATAACCGAATCAACTGGCTTTATCTCTGACTGTTGCTTACTCATTTGGGTTTCAATTACTCTTTCATTAGCTGGATTATGGGCTGTATCTCAAATGTTAGCTTTGCTGTTTTGATCAATGGAGCTGCCTCCCCTTTTTTCAAAAGCCAAAGGGGACTCAGGTAAGGATGCCCATTATCCCCCCTCCTATTCCTTCTAGTGGTAGAAGGGCTTAGCAGATTGATCCACTAAGCAAGAAGGGCTGAGAAGATAAAAGGTATAGAGGTAGCAATTAATCTTTACATCACTCATCTGCTTTTTGTCGATGACATCTTGATTTTCTCTAATGGATCATATAGTGAATTGAAGGAGTTTAAAAGTATTTTTGATCTATTTCTGAAAGCCACAGGAATGCAGATAAACTCAGGGAAATCTCAAGTTTGTGTGGCAGAGTTTGACAGAAGAGAAAGCACCATGATGACCAATCTTTTTCCTTTCCACCTTCAACCCCTGGACTCTCCTTTCAAATACTTGGGTTTTTGGTTAAAGTCGGTAGCATACAAAAAAGAGGATTGGAACTGGCTTTTAGCAAAGCTAGAAGCAAGAATCTCTCATTGGAGTTTCAAATGGCTTTCAAGAGCAGGTAGACTAACCCTTATCAAATCTGTCTTATTGGCCATTCCTGTCTACTGGGCAGCACTCACTTGGATTCCAAAAGGAGTTATGGAGAAAATCAGAAGGTTGTGCTGCAGATTCTTATGGGCAGGATCAAAAGAAAACTCTGTCCTTCCATGGGTGGCATGGGACAAGCTAGCTAGGTCTAAAGATTGGGGAGGTTGGGGAATCAAGAGAATCCCTGAATTCAGTCTTTCCTTGGCTGCAAAATCAGGGTGGAGACTTATCTCGATGGAGAATCTTTGGACTAGGGTGGTCAAAAGGAACTACATAGACCCAATCCCAATGGAAGACTAGATTCGAAGCCAGGAAAAGAAGATGAAGCATTCCTCTGTCATCTGGAAGGCCACAGTTGAGGCTTTCTCTGTGATTGAACAAGGTTTGGCTTAGAAAGTCGGAGATGGAAGACATGTAAGAATTGGCAGGGATCCCTGGGTCAGGTGTAATGAAAATTTTTCCCTGTCTCCTGGTCTCCTTAGACACCTTGACAGCAAAGTATTTTTCACTTTAAATCAGGTGGAGAAAGTGGGTCACTCAACTATATGGGGGCAGGCTTGGAAAAATGCAGAGGACCTTGGATTAAACATCAAATGGCATAATGAATGGGCCTCTTACATCAAAGAACTCCATCGCTCAAATGTCAGGTTAAAAAGTGACCAGGATGTTCTGATGTGGGCGCAAGGAAAAATAGGAGAATACTCCCCAAAAGATGGTTATACTTTCCTTATGGGAAAGAAAGGTTGGGCTCCCCCGGAGTGGTGGTCGAAAAATATATGGAAGTTAAAATGTCCATCAAAGACCAGGATTTTCTTATGGTGCATGCTAAAAAGAAAAATCCCGACCTGGGATATATTACAAGCCATATTCTTCACTGGGCCTGGGAGATGCCCTCTTTGCAAATTGGAAGGGGAATCAATAAACCATCTTTTTACTTCCTGTGCTGTCTCTACAAGGATATGGGAGGAGCTAGTATGTCTGCTAAAATTAAAAGCACAATGGGGATCTGACCCGTTGGAAGAAGCTTGGATCAAATGGTGGCATAATCATCCGGAGGGTAACTTGAGGAACCTTCCCCCTATCTTGTTTTGGGGTGTATGGCTAGCTAGAAATAAAAGTGTGTTTCAAGACCAGGTCATCCCCTTATCTACTATTGCCACAAATTGTGCTGCCATTTATTCTTCCATTCCGCCCCCTGAGTCTAAAAATTCTCAAAAACATGACAAGCCCGTAATCATTCAGGAAGGCTCTCCTTGGGCTTTTTTTGATGGAGCACCACAACAAAACAGGGCTGGTGCTGGTCTATGCATCCACCTAAACACAGACCATTCCATTAAAGCTTCTGTGGGTTTGGGTCCTAGTTCAAACAACTATGCTGAGTTGTCTGCTTTGCGCCTCCTCATATGTTGGATATTACAAAGAAACATTACGTTAATTCAAATTTTCGGGGACTCCATGAATGTTGTTAAATGGGTTAATGGCAATGCTTTATGTCAAAACCAGATTTTGAAGCCTCTTTTAGAAGATATGTTGTCATTAAAATCTTTGTTTAATAACTTTTCCATATGCCACATGTACAGGGACAAAAATTCAGTAGCAGACCAACTTTCTAAGGCTGGCCTACAGCAAGATTTGGGCAGTTGGTCCATAGAAGAATACAGACAGGGGCAGACTATCACATCTCAGCACCCCCCTTTTGCTCCACCACAATGATCACGTCTCTCAGTTCCTCATCGTTCTGGTTGCAGGGAGGTGGCTTATACTCTTTCTATTCACTTTTTGTCGCACTACTCTTCAGAAAGCTTTTCCTATATATTTTTTCATCAAATAGTCACTGGATTGGCTCGTCCTTTTTTCTCTGTCCGCATAAATTATATACTGTCTCATATATCATTTTATATCAGTTTTATGTATGAGGTCGTTTTCCTTCTTTGAACGAGGCCTCACTCTCGTCCTTTTAAAAAACATGTATAAAGTTTATGACAGGGAGATATGCTCCTAGACAGCTTCACTTTTTACAGTAGCAACAGGACGATGAATCCGTTCGCAATCAGTCTTTTGGCCTGAGTTTTTTTTTTGTTTTGCTTAAAATCATCTCACAGTTTGGGAGATCGACAGAACAGTTTGTCTGACTTCAAGTCGTCAGGATGTATATACTGCAATATGTAAAACTTTTTATCTGATTAATAAAAAGTTTTCGTTTTTTTCTCCGGAAAAAAATAAATAATCAAAGTGGCAGAATTAGAAAACAAGAGCAATTAAGATTTCACTGTTTATTCTAATTCAGAAGAAAACATAGAAAATGATAACTTTTCAAGACATAGTTCAATGAAGCATATTCTGAATTACTCATTTTTTTTATCATTTAGATATGAAACATAGATGATATAAGAAACAAAGAAAACTTTAAAACATAAGGTATAGAAGACTTACTGATCTGGTGTTTGATTCAAGAAATCTGTGAAAAGTCCCATGCATTAATTCTTTGTCCAGCAAGCCATACGAAAATTTGATCCAATCAACACTTTATTCCAAAAAACTAGTATTATAGCAATGTATATGAATCCACACAAAATACTTCAAATGGAGAAGTATTTATACTAATTGTAAACTGAAATATCTTGAAAAAATATCAAGATTAGTTTCACAAATATCTCCAACTGTTTACATTAATAGAACTTAAATAAAGGACATTCAAAACTAATGAATCTATTTGGCACTATTTCTATGGCTCTATGGTGACAAACAATAGGAAGTCGAATTTCATAGCAACTCTTAGTTGATGATGAGGCATCCTAGTCACTAACTGCATCCTTCCTTTGTGCATTCTGCCCCAGAAGTTTTACAAACTTAGGGTCAAATGATACGCTTGTATATATCAGTCCATGATAGTTATGTACAAAGTGAAAGAGGTTTTTGTAGATAAGAATGCTTTTGAAATAAACCTCTCTTAGTTTCCCAAAATTCATCTCCAGATGTTCACAATATTCTCTGCAAATAGATGTCAAAAGCAAGACTTTGCACAAACTAAAAAATAGGCTGTGAAGACATGCACATATCTCCCTCTTGGTAATATCTATGTAAACAGTGAGCTAGGATTTTGTAGATAGGCCTATGGGGAACAAAAACCTCTTCCTGTTTCTCGAAATACTTCTTGTATTGGCCACAATAGTTTCTGAAAAACTATGACTTAAACAGGAAATTTCTGAAGAATGTACCATTTTTGCTCTAATTTCAACTTTTAACCCTGAACTTTTTTTGACTGTTTTTCACTTTTACTTTGGATAAACTTCATTGCAGTTGGTGAAAGTGTTTTCATCTTTTCTTGACCCTTAATGTCTTCATGTTTACTTTTACTATTTATTTTTTAGTTTTTATTTTTACCGCTCTGTTTTTCATATGTCTTCACTTTCATGAATTTGTATACTCTGTTTTGTAACTGTCTTCCCTGTTGTTTATCCTCATGGTACCTTGTTTACTTGACTTGGTCTTCAATATGATACTCTTTAACCCTAATACACTTTGACTTTTCTTTACTATGTCCTTTTACCTTCCATCTCTATTTGAATAGATTTGATAACAATCTTGGGGTAAACAGGTCTTATGACTAGTATTAACACTGTTTATCCAAGGCTGTGGTCTTCTGATCACCTGTACAACAAAATGAACTGTTAAGAAAGCACTGGTTTGTAGGGAAGGTCGAAAAGGTTTCATTTGACATTAAGAGGTCTGTGGAGTGAGTCTAGAATGATTTTCGGGAGGTAAACCATGCTCGAATCAGTTAACAGAGCCTTTACGTGACGCAACTTGGTTGCATAGGGTTTTACTACACAATCAGGTGAAAACGAGAAAAACTAGGGTTTTTGTGTTTAAACGGGTAAATGGTTGGTATTGGTGGGTGAATGAAAATGACAATTGGTGGCAACTGAATGATGAGACATTTTGTCGTTTAGTAGAAGGCGGTAGGCGGTTTCTATCACACCGCTTATGGGAGGCGAGTGGTATTGAGGGAGGGCCGCGCGATTCCATACACTATGTGACACATAGCACAGGTACTATTCATGAAACCGCTCTCCATCACACACTAAATTTCGACCAAAAGGATCGTGCAATATGCATGATGATCGTTGGATCGGCGGGAGCCGATCGGATGGTTGTCGGCGAGGTGAAATGTAGAAGGTTAAAGGAGGGCAGGCCTGATACAACTTAAAGGAATGAATCATATCGGGGGTGATGCGATTGGTTATAGAGTTATTAATTAGTCCAAATGACATAATTAATCCTCATTAAATGGTGGCAGGGTTGGGTTCTTAATTAAGTACGGATTAGTTAATTAATCCGATTTTCATTGTTTGATTTACAGTTATATTTAACCATCAGGGTGGGATATGTAATATTTGGGATTTTTAATAGTTTAAATAATGCGGGAAGGGTGAATTTTTGTGCAGGAGTTATATAATATAAGTTAATAGTTAATATGGTAATGTAATGAAAAAGTGCCAAGTAAAAAAAACATTAAAGTTTGTCTTTTAAACTTAGGCTAAGGTGGAAAAGGGTTTTTATGGGGTATTATGTAATTTTCCTAAGTAAAATAGGATTTTACTTAGGAAAAGACTTATGAAAGCGAATAAATGATTTATGAATAGTTTTAAGTACTTAGGCTTTTTAAATTATTGGGCGGAGGGTCCGGTCCCTCCAGAAATCAGATAAATGCTCTAAGCCCCTCCAATTTAGCAAATACCTTAGTACTTAGGGGAAATTAGTGAATAATTAGGGAAAATGAAAAGGGGAGTTAATTATGCTGACTTTGCTTTGCTTGAGATGCTTTCAATGTACTGTATGCCTTGGCCTTGTGATGAAAGTGAAAGATTAACACATTTAGAGACATTATTCATCACATGTGATTCTGCAACATCAACTACCTACCATACCTACTTTAACCTAGAATTTTTTCTTCTTTATTTGGGTGCACTTAGACTGGCAAACCCTTATCAAATCTTCATTTTCTTTTACATGGCAAGCCTACCTAAGTCTACACTTATTACATCCAAGGGCTCAGATTAGACTGTTGAGCTCCTTTTATTTACTCTACCTATCTACTTATCTACCAAGTTTAAACAATTTAGTCAGATTTTATTCTCTATCTCTAAAACATAAAATTCAAATATGAACTAGCCAAGCTTAAGCTGTTTGATTGTTCATCAATTGTGGCATAAATTACAAGCTGCACACAATTGTTTATTGCATAAGAGTAAACAGTAGTGGCATTTAAACTTGCACACTTTCCTTTGTATTTCTTTTTTCGGGGTTCATTTCTTCTCATTTTTTGACCATCTTATTCTTTTTACCCTTCGATATTTCTTTTAGGGTATACCCTCTTTACATTTTTTAAATTTTTTGATTTTTTGACAATATGGAAAACCTTTGCAGCAAGGAAAGGTATGAACATATTACATAGCTCATCAGGTCAATCATGATATATGACACCTATTGGTATAGGAGCATAACACTGGCTCCACTTGGGGATGGCTTTTCCTGGTGGAAAGTCAAGAACAACAGGTCAGATGGCCTCCGAATGATTTTGAATGAACTATGTAATCTTCTTTTGCTTGTTGCTTTATTTGTATATATGACAGTAATGTTTCTGGAGCTAAGGGCCTTCTCTTTGGGCTTCAACTTCACAATCTTATCATCCAATCAACACCAAACCTTTATTCTTCCTTCTTGAATCCCACTTGAGCACCTTGTAACTTAGGTAGGAATCTTTAGTCTTGGTCTTTTTATCAAAAATCTTTTTAACCTTTTCCTACACAACTTAAGATCTGACCTGAAACTAAAAGGTACTGCAACCATCAAACCAAATTAGTAACTCATAAAGATCTTAGGGCCTTTTGATTGGATTCAAATATTTGAGGATTTATTTCATAGTCTACTAAAATTTATTTCATAATCTACTAAAAACTTAATTAGATCAAACTAAAATCCTACCTACTTACTCTAATCAGCTTTCTGACTGCTAGTTAGGTAAAATGAAACAACCAATGCAACCACTGAAGCATCATATACATTGGTGACCTTTGTTTCTTGTGCTTGTTGGTGTTTAAAATTGAGATCTTGGAATTAAATATAGCTTTGTTAACCTTTGAGAAGATAAGGAAATTCCTGATCTCCTTTGTTGGATCTATAAATTGTACTAAAGGATCTTGTAACATATATACACTATTCTTGAGTTGATTCAAACAATTGTACATCCATTGTGTATGGCCTACATGCCATGAAATTGAAATAGCACTTTTATCTTTATCACCCTGCATGTTTTCAAGTGCACTTTGTGATGATATTTCTACTGATTGTAATGTCCATCTAGTGAAATCATTATTATCTTGATTTTGACTCTCATAGTCTGTCAATGGAGAAAAATTATGATTGCCTTCATCATCCAACCTATCAGCTATTGGATCATAAATAACTTGGAAGGATTGCTACAACTTATTGCATATAGGTTCAAATGGAACTTCATAGATTTCTACAAGCTGCTCCTCCTTTTCTTTAAAATTTTTATACCACATTTCCTTTAAAAATTGAAATGATTCAAAACAAAGAGGTAGGGAATCATCTTGGATCATTTGATCATATGTTCTAGCTTCCAAGTCTTCTTCTGCAACCTAACATTCAATGGCATTTTGGGGCTACAAATCTAGATATGAGAAGTCTTGAACAAAAATTTTATTGCCCTCTAGATAGTTAATATCAAGACTTGTTGACGTTTGATTTCTAATTGCATGATAGTTATCTCTGATAAACTGAAATGAAGAAAAACAAAATGGTAAAGTTCCTTCAATGATTTCAAAATTTTCTACACTTTTCTCCTTATTCTCATAGCGGAAATGAATAAGCTGATCACTATTTTCAATTTGTTGAACCTGAACTTCCTTATTCCTCAAATTAGCTTCAGATTGCTCTATAAAGTTAGTTTGGATTTGAAGAACATAATTATCATCATATTGATCATATTTGGGCAAATCATCAAAAGAAGTAATGTCATCAAACATACACATTAGATCAGGAGATTGCTCCTCCACATATTGCTTTATGAATCTATCTTCTGATCTATGGTAGCTGAAATTAGTAGGAATTTGTTCATGGATATCAACCTCTTCTTTTTGTGTAACAAATGTGTCAAAAAATTCAACTTTAATTGTGATCTTATGAATCATTTCCTCTATTTTATTCATCAAAATGTTGAGTTTTTCCTCTTTTTCTACTTTCAACTTTTCTCTTCTAATTTTTAGATTAACTTCTACATCTACTGCCATGTTCTGCATCTGTTCCATTGTTGGGGGGTTTATTTCTCTTAGATGAAATTCTATCTGTGAATCAAATGCTCTTGGGTAATGCAAAAGAGCTGAATCAAGGGGAGGTCTTATATTTAATGGTATTGAATAATAGGCTTGATTAAATATGTCTAAAAATTGTTGTATTGTTTCATATGGATGTCTTTTTAACTGATTATATTCCTCTATGATTAGAAGAAGATTGACTTTAATTATCCATCTATCAAGGAAGATTTTGAGAAACTGCTCGAGATTTGAGATGCTTGCCTCAGGCAGGGTTTTGAACCAACTTTTAACTTTGCCTTGCAAAGAAGGTGAAAAAAGCCTAATACTAATATCCTCTTCGTCTACTTAAAATAAGTTAAGATAATATTCAAAAGCTTGAATATGTTTTTGGGCAGTGATACCATTCTCTCCATTAAACCTAGGGAGATACTTGGGATAATCGTTAGGGAAAGCATGGAGTGTAGGAGAAAAAATGAGTGGTTTATATATATCAGGAACTTTATGAGGTACTGGAATATGTACATGGATTGTATGATTAGTCTTAATTTTTTGACTCTCCTTAATTGGAAAATGATCTTCATAAGAATTAGAAGACTGTTGTTCAAATGTGTAAGGAGACTTTATATCTACATTTTTCAAAGGAAAATAATAAAAAATTTAATCTAAAATCATCTCTAAAATACAATATACATTGAAAAACTTTATCAATGAGAAAGAACATAATGTCTTAGATAATAATCCAAGCTAAAAGCCTGATATTTTCACACAATTCTTTCAGGTTCATTCCTCCAGTGGAGTCTTTATTGTAGAATTGATTTGGAGTCACCAGGTAGATGATTTTAACCTCTGTGTGTCTGATCCCTGTTCACCATCATAGATCAGATCTAAACCTGTAAAACAATTCTGAAGAAAAAGTTAGTTCTCCAGGAAATCAAATTTTCAGTATTTTATGATTATTTTGTTTTTTTATGAATTTTCAAAACAACTTGTATGAGTTCTTTAAGAGGCTTTAGATATGAGATTTAAATTTTCTTAAAGACTTATTTGACAAGAGGAACTAATCAAGTATTTGAAACCAAATGTCCAATCTATAAACTAGACTAGAGATAGACTGAAGCAGCATTCATTTACTTCTGCAATTGCAAAGCAAGAGCATTTCTAAGGCTACCTGGCTAACTTCAGGCTTCGTCTATAGCTTATAAAGTAAACAATAGTAACAAACAAATTATTCAGGTCCCCAGCGAAGTCGCCACTATGTTATTAGTAAGGTTTTCCCAGAAGTTGTAAGAAAAGGGAAAGGAGGCCGAGGTAACCACAAACCAATATTTTAGATACAGATTCTAGCCAGTCTAAATTCAGAGAGGGCTCTCTCTTTATGATTTAGCTTTGTTTCGAAAGGTATTAGGCTAGTTATGAAATTTAGGAATTTTGTTTGGAGTTTGGGTGGTGAGATTCAATAGCAGAGGGGTAGGACTGGCTAGTTTAGGCCATTGGGCTAATGGAGTCAAGGAAGATGGCTTAATTGGACTTGGTTTCTTAATAAAGGATGGTTTCACAGGGCAAGATGGTCAAACAGGGAACAAATAAAGACTTGGAATAAATGGAATGTTTTCAAAATAGGTGAAGGGCAGTTAATAATCCTTCAATCTATTTGAAGAGGGAACTTGAATGATTACTACTAAAGAGCAGTTAAGTATTATTTAATAAATAATCGAAGTGGCGGAATTAGAAAACAGGAGCAATTAAGATTTCATTGTTTATTCTAATTCAGAAGAAAACATAGAAAATGATGACTTTTGAAGGCAGAGTGCAATCAAGCATATTCTGAATTACTCATTTTTGTTTATCATTTAGATATGAAACATAGATGATATAAGAAATAAAGAAAACTTTAAAACATAAGGTATAGAGGACTTATTGATCCGGTGTTTGATTCAAGAAATCTGTGAAAAATCCCATGCATTAATTCTTTGTCCAGCAAGCTATACGAAAATTTGATCCAATCAACACTTTATTCCAAAAAACCAGTATTATAGCAATGTATATGAATCCACACAAAATACTTCAAATGGAGAAGTATTTATACTAATTGTAAACTGAAATATCTTGAAAAAATATCAAGTTTAGTTTCACAAATATCTCCAACTGTTTACATTAATAGAACTTAAATAAAGGACATTCAAAACTAATGAATCTATTTGGCACTATTTCTATGGCTTTATGGTGACAAACAAGAGAAATTCAAATTTGATAGCAACTCTTAGTTGATGATGAGGCATCCCAGTCACTAACTGCATCCTTCCTTTGTGCATTCTTCCCCAGAAGTTTTGCAAACTTAGGGTCCAATGATATGCTTGTATATCTCAATCCATGATAGATATGTAAAAATTGAAAGAGGTTTTTGTAGATAAGAAGGCTTTTGAAATAAAATTCCCTCAGTTTCCCAAAATTCATCTCCAGCTGTTCACAATATTCTCTGTAAAAAATGTCAAAAACAAGACTTTGCACAAACTAAACAATAGGCTATGAAGACATGCACATATCTCCCTCTTGGTAATAATTGTGTAAACAGTGAGATAGGTTTTTGTAGACTGACCTATGAGGAACAAAATCCTCTTCCAATTTCTCGAAGTACTTCTTGGATTAGCCACAATAATTTCTGTAAAACTATGACTTAAACAGGAAATTTCTGAAGAATGTACCATTTTTGCTCTAATTTCATCTTTTAACCTTGAACTTCTATTGACTGTTTTTCACTTTTACTTTGGATAAAATTCATTGTAGCTAGTGAAAGTGTTTTCATCTTTGTTTGACCCTTAATGTCTTCATGTTTACTTCTACTGTTTACTGTTTACTTTTTATGACTCTGTTTTTCATCTATCTTCACTGTGTCATGAATTTGTATACTCTGTTTTGTAACTGTCTTCCCTGCTGATTTACTTGACTTGGTCTTCAATCTGATACTCTTTAACCCTGATACACTTTGACTGTTCTTTACTATGTCCTTTTACCTTCCATCTCTATTTGAATAGATTTTCTAACAATCCTGGAGTAAATAGGTCTTATGACTAGTATTAAGACTGTTTATCCAAGGCTGTGGTCTTCTGATCACCTGTACAACAAAATGAACTGTTAAGAAAGCACTGGTTTGTAGGGGAGGTCGAAAAGGTTTCATTGATCTTAAGAGGTCTGTGGAGTGAGTCCAGAATGATTTCGGGAGGTAAACCATGCTCGAATCAGTTAACAGAGGCTTTAGGTGACGCAACAGGGTTACATAGGGTTTTACTGCAAAATCAGGTGAAAACGAGCAAAACTAGGGTTTTTGTGTTTAAATGGGTAAATGGTTAGTATTGGCAGGTGAATGAAAATGACAATTGGTGGCAACTGAATGATGAGACATTTTGTCGTTTAGTAGAAGGCAGTAGGTGGTTTCTATCACACTGCTTATGGGAGGTGAGTGGTATTGAGGGAGGGCCGTGCGATTCCATACACTATGTGATACGTAGCACAGGTACTATTCATGAAACCGCTCTCCATCACGTGCTAAATGTCAACCAAAAGGATCATGCAATATGCGCGATGACGTTGGATCTGCAAGAGCCGATCAGACGGTTTTGGGGGAGGTGAAATGGCAAAAGATTAAAGGAGGGCGGGCCTGATACAATTTAAAGGAATTAATCATATCCGGGGTGATGCGATTGGTTATAGAGTTATTAATTAGTCCAAATGACATAATTAATCCTCATTAAATGGTGGCGGGGTAGGGTTCTCAATTAACTATGGATTAGTTAATTAATCCCATTTTTATTGTTTGATTTACAGTTATATTTAACCATTGGGGTGGGATATGTAATATTTGGGATTTTTAATAGTTTAACTAATACGGGAAAGGGTGAATTTTTGTGTGGGAGTTATATAATATAAGTTAATAGTTAATATGGTAATGTAATGAAAAAACGCCATGTAAAAAAAACATTAAAGTGTGTCTTTTAAACTTAGGCTAAGGTGGAAAAGGGTTTTTATGGGGTATTATGTAATTTTCCTAAGTAAAATAGGATTTCACTTAGGAAAAGACTTATAAAAGTGAATGAATGGTTTATGAATAGTTTTAAGTACTTAGGCTTTTTAAATTATTGGGTTGAGGGTTCGGTCCCTCCAGAAGTTAGAGAAATGCTCTGAGCCCCTCCAATTTAGAAAATACCTTAGTACTTAGGGGAAATTAGTGAATAATTAGGGAAAATGAGAAGGGGAGTTAATTATGCTGACTTTGCTTTGCTTGAGATGCTTTCAATGACTTGTATGCCTTGGCCTTGTGATGAAAGTGAAAGATTAACACATTTAGAGAAATCATTCATCAGATGTGATTCTGCAACATCAACTACCTACCCTACCTACTTTAACCTAGCATTTTTTCTTCTTTATTTGGGTGCACTTAGACTGGCAAACCCTTATCAAATCTTCCTTTTCTTTTACATGGCAAGCCTACCTAAGTCTACACTTATTACATCCAAGGGCTCAGTTTAGACTGTTGAGCTCCTTTTATTTACTCTACCTATCTACTTATCTGCCAAGTTTAAACAATTTGGTCAGATTTTATTCTCTATCTCTAAAACATAAAATTCAAATATGAACTAGCCAAGCTTAAGTTGTTTGACTATTCATCAATTGTGGCATAAATTACAAGCTGCACACAATTTTTTATTACATAAGAGCAAAAAGTAGTGGCATTTAAACTTGCACACTTTCCTTGGTCTTTCTTTGTTCGGGGTTCATTTCTTCTCATTTTTTGACCATCTTATTCTTTTTACCCTTTGATTTTTCTTTTAGGGTATACCCTCTTTACATTTTTTAAATTTTTTGATTTTTTGACAATATGTAAAACCTTTGCAACAAGGAAAGGTATGAACATATTACATAGCTCATCAAGTCAATCATGTTATATGACACCTATTGGTATAGGAGCATAACAGAGGACAAATTTTTGTCCCCGAATCTACCCAATATTTCATCTTTCATTTCTAGAAACTCAGAGGGTTTAGATTTTTGTTTCTCATCAACCCCTCTGTATGATTCGTTAGATCATGAGGATGCCAATATCCACCTTCAATTTTCTAATCATGGGTGTCATGATATTTTCACTCATTCATTCAATCACGATTCTGATTCACTTACTCTTGATCTTTCTAAGCCACCAGTATTTGATGATCTATCTTTTGATGAAGTGGAAACCTCTCAAGCTATTGAGGCACTTCAGTCCAAGTTGATGGTTATGTCAGCTTCTCATAGTCTTGAGGATAGTTCCACTTCCAATAAGAAATATGTTGAGTCACCCCATCTCCTCATCACTCTCTCTTGAACATTGAAAATCAATCTAATCTACTTCATTCACACCCTCCACCAAAATCACATGATCCTATCACTATTCATTGGAGGAGTCATACATAGTAAGCCGTGCTGAGAAATCAAATTTTTCTTCTTTCTACATGTTTTCTCATTTGTCAAGATCGAAAGTGTGTATATGCTTGTCGTTTGTGTGCAGTGCGATACAACACCATGATACTTATGTAGATTTCCTTTCATGTGCTTTCAATATTTTCTTTTCTGTGGACACATTCAAACTTTGAATGTGTTGTTTTTCATTTCTTTATCTCTCTTGTTTGTTGGTTTGACTGGATATCTTTCTTGTTAACCATGCCATCATTCACATGGGCCAACCAATGCATCGGTGGTCACATTGGAAATATAACTTCACATGAGTAGTCCCATACACTATTTAGATTAGGAGTAGGAGTATTATTTTCTTTCCTATTGGCTTTTATTTCTTGTTTTTCTTTTGCTTACTTTCTTTTGTTTTCGTGTTACTTCATTCCTTTGATTGTTTTTTTGTTTATGCACTCATAGGATTAGCTTTCCCATGAAACTGTGTTTGGATTCTTGAGACAAGTAGGGTGAAATAGAAGAGGACTTCTACAACTACCAACATTTGGATATCTATCTACTCCCTCTCCTTATGAATATATTGTGTTTACTTTAGTCAATGATACCCTAACGGAAAATATGTTCCTTTCAAAGTGAGTCTTTCTGAAGTCACAACAATTTCATTTTTAACTAGTACCACCTACACTAATCGATTTTCTATATCTAGTTAACCCTTGTCAACTCAGTCAAGTAGGGTAAGGTGAAGGGGGAAAACTTAACAACTATGTCAAAGGTACATATAAACATCCTTCTTTGAAGGGACAACCTCTTCTACTCTCAATAAGTCAGGATCCCTCTTCCACCTCATCAAATGAATAAGTGCCTGTGCATAATTCTTTGAAAAATGAAAAATGAAAAATAAAAGAAAGGTGAAAGAAGAGAAAGCTTTCCTGTGCAGAGAGGTGAAGCAAGCAACTCTGTTGGGGTACTATCTAGGTAGCTAGCAACGGAGCAATGCTTGTGTTCTTGAAGTGACTCCATTGTCTATCGGAGTCTGGGTAGCTGGCAACGGAGAAATGCTTGTGTTCCTGAAGTGACTCCACTAGGGTGCTGTCTAGGCCTGTTGGTAGCAACGAAACACTAGAGATGAAACTAAAACTCTGACAGTCTATATTAATAGTGCATCAAGATACCCCTCATCCCCAATCAAAAAAACTTAGTTGACTTGGATTTGTATGTGCGCTAACCAATCAAGAGAATGGTAGGGAATATATCTTTAACTCAAGCTAGTGAAGGAAAAATGACAATTAAAGAATCGACCAACACTTACGAAAGAGTTAGACTTTGTTTACATGAGACAAGGTCCATACAGAGAGTTGAAGTTCTACCAATGTGTTGCCAATGTTGTCGTGGTTACAACCACCCTCCAAAATTTTGCCTACACTTCATTTTGGAGTCTCCCTACTAAAATCCCAACAACCTATCTCGCATTGGCCTAGGTACTTGTGCTTTAATTGAGTTTTATCTTTTTCTTTATAGCATGTGTTTACTTACTTGCTTTTTGGTCTAACCAAAAGCTGACCTCTTGAATTGGTTACAATTCAGCTCTAGTGTTGCCTTAGTGACCTATGCAATCCTAGAGGAAAACCAACCTTTCTCTCAGGAAATGCATATTTCAAGCCCACAGTGAGCTTCGACTCTAGAAATGCGTAGGCCTAGCTGGCACCCTGGGTTCAACTAGGAAATTGTGTAGAGCATGAGAGGCATCCTAGGAGCCACTCATCCCAGGAATTGCGCATAAGCATTCCCTCAGCAACTGCCTGTTGCATGTGCCAGTAAGTTTCCCAGTTCTCCTTAGAACAGTGCAATTTCTCCGTGTATGTAAGGCAACCTTTTCTGAAAAAAGAAAAAAAGAAAAAGAAAAAAATCATCCCTTAAAAATAGGGATCTATTTTTAGTAGTAAAAGTTACACTTGAGTTATTTATGGAAATTGCAGCCATATGTCATTTTTTCCTATATTTTTGGCCTTCGTGTCATAAACCCTAAATCAATCAAATCTATTGATGGATGCCACCAAATCTCACTTGTAGATTTAGGAACCTTCGGCATAGTGGTTGCAACTTTTTTTAATGTCTTTCTTTTATAGTCTTTTGCTGCTTTTTCTATCGCTTTTGTTTCCTTACCCTGTGAGTGTTTTTTTTACCCGTTTTATTGAATGACTACTGGAGTTTTGATTTTTTTTATCTTGTAGGAGTGTTTTTTTAAGTTTTTCATTTCCTTTCCTAAGTGTCGCATGCATAATCCAATTTTTTCACTAATGGTCGTTGTTGCAACAACTCTCTCCATAAGATTCATTGTTATTATGTCTGAATGATTCTTGCACTTGTTTTGATTGCATGCATCATCATCCACTTAGATCTGCACCAACCTTAACTTATGTTTTTATATCTGCTTTTTTTCATGTTTCCCTTGGGAAAATTTCGGATTCCTTGGCCTGAATTTAGCTCTTCCTAGAATGCACTACACATTTCTAGATCTTAATGCTCTATCTTAGCTCTAGGAATTGCATAGAGGTTTCTAGGGACTGGATCCAACTATGCATTGTGTATTTCTAGGAGCTAGTCCCAAAGCCTTGGCCACTAGGATTTCACAATGCGCAGTCCCATCCAACACAAGCTAGAATGAACTGTGCATTGCACAGTTCCAATCAAAATCACCTCTCTATTGGAATCAGGGATTGCACAATGTGCAAATCCAACTGACAATCACTCACCTCTGAGAGTTATAATTTCACAATCCTTCCTGATAGTTTCCCAATTTGTTGCTTGGTTTGTTCTTGAAGTGCTTTTGGTTTCAAGCTAACATTTTCATGCCATGAGTGTCCTCTCTGTTTCTTGGTACAATAGTTGTTGAGCATCTCTTCAGCTGTACAAGTAACATGTCTTCCAAGAAATTTACATCAAAGGATAGTATTAAGAGCAGCTCCAGGGTTGTAGTCAAACGGGTGTCCATGAACTTTCTAGTCTATGTAGACAAACAATTATTCATAGAGAAGGACATGAAGATAACATGGCAGGACATCAAGGATATCTTTGCAGGCAACTTCAAGGAAGATCTAGAAGATCGGCAGGTCTATGTCAACATCTAGAAGTCAGGCCTGTATAAGGTTGCATGCAGGTACCACACCTTCCCATGTGCGGACATAATTCACTAGATTGTCTCACATATTGATCCGGAGACGATGGCATTGAGCAGTGCTAGTGGAACACAACTTGCTACATCCAAGATGGAAAAAAATCATCAGATGTGTCACTTACCACAACCGGTGAACCACATGGATGCACTTTTCTATACCCCCAATTGAAATGTGAACACTATAGACATCATAAAGCCTTGGGTGAAAGAGTTGTCGAAGTTCAGGTAAAAAAAAAAAATCATGTTTACAACACTAAGTCACTCAGAAAGGCCTACCAATTCTTGATCATCTTTTCATGTTAATTGTACGATAAAGAGAGCATGAAGACCTTTCCTTAGAATTGGGTGGTTGTGTTGGACCAATTGGCGAATGATAGAAGGCCATTCAACTTGTCGGATCTGTTGGCTCTTCAGCCAAAAGCGCATGTGGCTAATGCCTGGAATCTACCCAAGGATGAGAAATAAATATTCTATATGTTTGCGTACCTACTGGATGCAATCTATTTCCAGTATCAGTTTATTGGCATGGATTGGACATGGACACCATCAGAGACTGCTGTGAATAATTATTGCAAGTTTCTTTCTGAGTGCATCTACCAAGGAGTCATGGTGAGGCTATATGACCATTTCATCATCCTGTTTTATAAGTTGATCTCTGAAAGGGATCTATCTTTCATGTCCCAAGAATGGATGGATGCATTACTTAACATTGTAGATTGGTATGCCTCATCTGGTGGCACCTTCATCAGGATGTTTGGTGGAGATAATCCTCTGCATGTGCTACCAAGGTTTGCCACAGATAATTTGGTCATGCAAGAGGTTGCATATCACATCTCCATAAGGTTATCAGCAGGGCTGCATAGGAGGAAGAATGCACCGCGGCTTTCTCTTCCTTTGTGGGTTGGATTGTACGAGATCAAGATCTTGAAGGATGCAGATGCTGAGGCCAAGGGCTTATAAAAGTTTGATTTCAGCACTAAGGACTACAATCCATACAGTCCCCATTGTATTTGGAATAACCACTGTGAAAAGGTGTATTGTCCATGGATCCATGGGACATTTCATTAGGAAGAGGAAGACCCTTGGAGGTACTGTTACAAATCCTCTAAGCTCAATGAACTGGTCTGCATGGCTATGGAGAGGAAAGCTTCTCTGTAGGAAGAAGCATTGTAGGAAGAATAGAAAACAACAACAGTGAGTAGCAAACCAATGCCAGACAAGGAAAGAGGAAGATTTCCAAGAACTTAAAGGCTGAGAAAGGCTATAGGTTCAAAGAAGATCCAATCGTTGACAAAGCATATTTGGAAGTGTAGGCAAAGAGGCAGTAGTGTATAAAGAGAGTCAAATAGAGGGTGTGAGAGAAGCAAAGGTTGAAGGAAGAAAACAATAAGTTGTAGGAAAGAAAGAAGCAGTTGAAAGAAAATTAAGAGCTAAGAAGGAGAGAGAGGGAAGAGAAGAAAAAACAAGATCAGGAAGAAGAGAAAGGCATGATCATAGAGAAAACTGTGCCAATATAGGTAGAAGAGTTAAAACAACCAGCAGATGAAGAAGAGTGTGAGAAGATGCAGGTTTGGGAGATTTCTTAGCATATTGAGAAAATGGTTGAAGCAACGGACATGGAGTTGGAACAGGAGCCACAGGAACAAGATATCGACCTCATGCCAAGAGCATCTGAGATCGCCCCTCAATCTCCACCACCTCTAGTATTAGAACTAGTCCTGAGAAAGAAAGGAGATGATGTTCTCCTTGATGATGATCCGGTGATGGATGTGTACAATATGTCATTTGATGATTTGCAGTAGAGGATTATATAGGCGCACAAAAACAATTTTCCAAATGATCACACATCACCTACACATATGAAGGAAAGGGTGATCATGTTGGATGTTAGAAAACATCTAGCTACCATGGTCGATGCATCTAAGGCTTATGCAGAAGCCACAAGCTCAAATGTCAATTTCTTATTAGTAGAGAATGATCAGATGATAAGGGACTTGCGAGAGGCCAAGCAGAGGGTAGAACAATCCATAGGATCCACTAAGGTAGAGATAACGAAATTGATACTTGTTGAAGTATTGACTCTTATGACCACCATGTGTAACTTTATGATGTATTGGTCATCGTACACAAGGTTGTTAGCCATCTACATGGTTTTCAGTAGTGGTGCATGAAAATTACCCAAACTCTCAATGACATAAATGCTGCTATTGAACACGTATAGGAATGGACAATGAGATACAAGGGAGTCTCGATTTACTTGCACAAGACAATGAAGCCGCTGGAATAGCTAGACAAAGCGTAAATACAGATGTTGATCTGGAACTATGAGTAGCTCCCTCTGCTCATTAGTAGCATTCAGGCTTCCTATGCACAGTTTTTCAAGAGTCTGGATGTGATGGTGAGGACACACAGTATCCCTTCAATCGGTTCCCTAACTAAAGCCATTGAGAAGAACTAAGTCTAGCTGGAGGACAACAAGTACATCGAGTAGTTGATGAGAGAGACAACCAATGATTACTTGCTGCTGAGTGCAAAAAACATGTAGAGGTGAATCGGTGGTCCAGCCACACTCACAACAATGTTGTGCATTCTTTAAGATGAGTTGGACAAAGGCTCTAAGACCATATATCCAAAATCCATGGAGGCAAGAGTCTATTTCCAAAAAAACAACACCAAATACTATGGGGACACCATAGTGAAGTACCAAGCATGGTATCAAATAGTCACCAAAGATCATTAAGAGGATATTGCCAAGTTGGTCTTTCCCCAATCTTTTGAGTCATAGTTTTTTTCTTGTTAGGTTGACTCAAGCCTATTTTGTCCCACATGGGTATATGTGGAAATTGTATATTATTTGTAAATATATTGTAAGTGAAATTCCAAGTGTCATTAGTGGAATGTGAACAGTCACTATGTAATGTAAAGAGTTATTTGTAAAGGAGTTGAATAGTCATGAGGGTAGTCAAAGAGTCAAGGGGGAATGTCAAGGGTCAACCCACCCTTTGTTATAAATAGAACCTCATAACTCATAGCAAGGGTTTTTCCTCATGTTATTCAATAAACAATGTTGGCATAAGAAATGCTATTTTCATTTCTTCCTTCTTATCTATTAAATCTGCATGGAGTATTGGTCATGTCTTTTTTGCTTTGTCCAAATTTTTTGATATGTAACTAACACAATGCCACGAAAAAATATTCCTGTTATGTTGTTACTAATATCTTCGATTAATAATGGTGTAGACTTGATCTTGTTTTTCCTAGTCATGATCATAGAATAGAAATTAATTTAAGAAAAGAAAAAAATTCAGATATACAGTTAGCTATACTTAGATAGAACTACCTTTTTGTCTCTGTTTCTTGCATGTTTTCTACTCCTTTTGTTGTGTCTCCTACGATATCTTTTTTGTAATTGTTCTCATTACCATATCTACTTCTTCATCCATGTCTATCATCACATCATTAACAATATCTTTATTTGGGTCTAGTTCAAAATCTGATATTTTTTCCCTATTCACAAATATTGCATCAACATCACTGCTTAAAAGCACATTATAATTGAGACTAATTAAGAATTGCATTATCAAAACAAAACTAGGTATTGCAAATTCATTGCTAATGTATATTCTAATATTAGGTTCATAGTTGCCAAATAAAATCTTATTTCTATGAATATAGGTAAAATACTAAAAATATTTTAGTTTGAACAAATTCTAATTTATAGTTCCTTTTTACATATATTAAATTGAAAAATAAAAAATGTACAAATGCATAAATATTTTATAGAAATATGCAAAGTACCTGTTCCCTTCAAGTTGTTCTCCTGAATCCAAATCTCAAGTGTTATATATTTCCTAAAAAGTGAAAAAGCAACATTTTTAGTTAGAGTATATAAAAACATAGAAAAAAGAGAGAGTTGTATATTGTAATAGTAAAGTGACAATAAATAGAATAGAAACACACCTCTTAGAAAATTTATCATTGTATTTAACTATATCTAATCTATTTATGTTCATCTTACTTGCTTTGAAGATATGCATTAGATCAAATGTATATAATAATAATAAAAGGTTCTAAAATTATAGTACAAAACAAATTTATACCTAACTACTACATGACAGTAACATACATTATATAAACATTTTTAGCACTCACATATTATCCACTTTTTGAGATGAATACCTCATTACTATAAGTTTGTAACATATATTATATAAACGCTATAAGAACTCGCATACAAGAAGAAAGGCACACCGCTTACTTGACAAAAATGCTACACATTTTGGACCTAAATTAGAAATGAGCTTGCAGAGAAAATTACTCATGTTATGCAAATACCAGAATGACAACCATATATCCTAGACAACAAATAATTTTATAATTAGCTCCCTTGAAAACTAATCGAACATGCATTGGAAATGTGTATGCTAAAAATTACTTGATAAACACTTGGAGAATGCACCCACAGATAAAATAACTAGAACTAGTGGTTATATTTGTCACATTAACTTTAAAAATTTAAACATATGTATTAGATACCGACTAATGATAATATGTTATTCATGATATCCTATTTTGAACATTTGACCAATGCACTTGCAGACAAAATAAATAGAATTAGTAGTTAGAATCGTCACATTACTTTCCAAAATTTCATAATATGGTTTAGATACTAAGTAATAATGACAATATTCTATTCATGATATGTTATTAGTCCCTTACTCATTATACATGATATGTAGTAGATACTAAGTTATAATAACCGGATATACATGTAAACCAAACTTTTCATGCCCCAAAGTTTAATAAACAAAACCGCTAATTAATTGATTAATATTTATTGTTATGGAGGAGGGAGCTCTCCGAAAAAAGTGTGTGGAGGGGGATCATATGCGTAGGTACAAACATTGTGATTGAAATTTTCTATTCCTTTCTCTAGACACCCATTGTCTTGCACAACACTTGTTATTCATATGCATTAAAAAGAAACTTCATTTAATATTGGATAATAACTATTTAAATGATAAATTTGAAATAAAAAATCACTTAGTATTAAGAAAGCTCAAGTAAAATGAACCCACATAGACATAGTAATGGGGACACTTAATTTCCCACACTTATTGATGAGCCTCAATATTGCAATAAGGATTCTGCAACTCCTAGGGCTACCGAATTTACTTTATCAACATGGGGTTTTGTACAAAATTGGAGGTGACAATGCTATAAACACAACATATGAAACTTTCTACTTATGTCACTTCTCAACTAGGGCACTAGACCATTAGGGTTCCAGCCGAGTCTTCTATTGACTAGAAGGAGTCTAACTATTGATAGTGAATGTAAAGCTAGTTCTAATGCAATAAAGTAAATGCTTGCCTATTTAGGAAATAAAAGTTATTGAATGGTAAATGCTATGAAATGCATAAATCATCTAGCTAGTAAATGACACAAATTACTTGCAGAAAAGAACTATGCTAACCTTGCAATTCATCCTTTAGATATTTTGAATTTTTGGAAATGGAAACTTTTTATATCATTGTAGGACTCATAAATACATGCGCTAACTATCTCATTTTACATTTGCAGTAATTTATCTCATTTTAGGCCCCCATACATGTGCTAATTTATCTCATTTTAGGCCCTCATCTTGCAGAGGGATAAGGTACGTGAGAGATGATCTCAGGTGGCACTGATAAGCATGGAATATGAGATGAGGGTATAAATTTCTCTCATACTATCATATTTGGTCAAAACGAGGTCAAACATGTTGTTATAGGAGATCATGTAGCTGCTATAGGAAACTACTACAAGATGTCCTGATCTGATACAGGATGTGCTGGTTTGCTACAAGAAGTTAGCTGAAGGGATTAGGAGGGGCAAGAAAAGTGAGATGAGGTGCTGGAGAGATGTATGATGGCGATAGAAGGTGTAGGGAAGGTGCATATTATCCAAGACTAAGCCCAACACTCCAAGGAGGTTGGATTTGCCTAAGGTGGCCAACTCGCAGTGGCTGTAAAAAATAGGTTCAGAATATGGGCTAGTGTAGCTTGGTAGAAGGTGGAGAGGACCTAGGTAAATCTAGTTGGATGAGTTCCTCCCTGAAGATCAAAAATCCCTACAAAAAAACCTTTTTTATTTTCATTTGTGTATCGCTACATATCAACATGGAAAATATGAATTGAATTTTAGAAAGTTGATCTATCTATTGTTAAGGACTACATCTATGAAATGGAATGCATTTTTAAGCTACAACAAACTTAAGGAAACAAGATAACAATTTCAGGTGCTTCCAAGAGATCATAAACAATGATCTAGCTAAGAATGGACCCTAATCTATGCAATGACCAAAAGATGAACTCTTTTTTTGGGGTTGTGAGAGTGCGGCCCTCTAATCATGATCCCATGAGGGAGATGAGATAATTAGGGGAGTTTTGAGGTATAAAATGGGCCTCCTAAGGAAATTATAAAATAATAGAAAAAATAATAAAATAATATTTGATTACATTATCAAATTTTAGAGGGAAAAAAGAAAAAACATTTTTTTCAACTCGTTTTTTCAACTTATCTCCCTATGGGTTTACTCAAATTTCAAGTGGAAACACTTGTTGGATGCATAATTTGATTTTGAATCCAAGAAGTATCCATATTGCATAGTTTAGATGGAGCCTTCTACATGGAAAATGAGAAATACATGAAAAATGCGATTGCAGTCACATTTTTTCATGTATTTCTCATTTTTCGTGTAGTAGGGTCCATCAAAAGTATGCAACATGGGTACTCCTTGGATGAGGAATTAATTTTTTCATCCAAAGAGTGCTCTCGCTCTAAAATTGAGTAAAACCTTAGGGATATAAGTTTAAAATACAAGTTGAAAAAGTAGTTTTATTATTTTATTATTTTTTAATCTTTTTACTTTTTTACTCCAAAAATAGTGAATCATCCCGCATGGCTGACATCATTATCTTGAATCCTATTGGTTCTTATAGAGTTTATTTTGGTTGTACATTTTTCTTAGGAGGCTCATTTTAGACCTAAAAATTCCCCTAATGAGAGGCCATTTCCACAAGATTTTCTGAAGTACTTTCCTTCACTACTTCACCACTGATCTAACTCTTCAAACTAATGGAAACTAGGTTAAGAAATAATTCAAAGACTTGTTAAGCTAAACAAAACATAAATAAAATTCAGCAGCTAACTATCATTTTAATCTAAGAATACATGTACAAAAATAGGAACTTCTGTTGCTAGAGTTGGGCCCTAAACCAAGAGCTTCAGCCCTCTGAGTCAACTCAGTGCTGGATCAAGGTAGAATTTCTCATTATCATCAAAATTTTATATACAACATAACAATAAAAATAATAATTTTTTGGCTCAAAAAGGCCTCTTGGCTACAACAAAAAAATGAATCCTAATGAGTCCCTTGGCTCCTTTATTTATACAAAACTGGAGCTCCCAATAGCTTCCCAGAAAATAGGGAGACTTGGTTCCCTAACTTGAGAATGACTCTTTATTAATTGTCATTGGCTTGGCTATCAATGGACTCGGCCTGTGTGGCTACTAGTAACTCTGAGCTAATAAGATATGGCTCAGGAATATTCAAATGATTTTAGGAGTTAAGGAGGGAGACCAATCTCCTAAAATATCTCTTTCTTGCCCACTTTGATTTCCTGCACTTAAGTAAACCCAAAGCTACTCCAATTCTTGCATTTAATACATATTAGGCCACATGACATAGTAACTCACCTTTACCCTTCTCACGAAGGAAAATATAACAAAATATGTAAATAAATGTGAGAGAAGTCAATTTTAATAAGTTGGAGAGTGGCATTGTGACCCATATAGTTTACCTATTGATGAGCCTCATCATCACCCCCCTACTAAAAGTGTTTCTTATCCTTTGAGAAACTCAGACTATATCCATATCCTTTATATCTCTTGTGGCCTCTCTGACATCCTAGGCCTCTGTTGATGGAGTTTCCTCTTGAGGATAGAAACCTGCATTTTTCTCTATCTCCTCCCACTGCTTTCTTTCCTCATCTTCCTTCCTATCTTTTACTTATTCTTCTTCTTTAGCTTCTTCTTCTTCTTCTGCTTCCTCTTCATCAGTAGGGTTTGGGGTCCCACCATATTCAAGGGCTTGGATTTCAACGACATCCTCTCTGTCGATATCTCTAAATGTGGACCAGAGAACATGAATTATCAATTGGCTCAAGGCATCCTCCATTATCAACTTAATAATTCCATGGTGTGCTAATTGTTGGTTTTCCCCTTGCACCTTCTAGCTCATGTCTATAATTAAATGCAAAATGAGATAAGACACACTAAGCCTTTGGTTTATGGGTAAATCATCTCCGAACCTCAACTCATGGAGGAGTTTGAATTGGTTGCCACAAACTACATTGAGCCTCCCTTTAAAAGAAATGTATTTGAGGATGTGCTAGCTAACATCATCCCAAGGATAGGGAAGGCTCTCAACAAAGTAGTGTTGCTAGAACTATTTTGCATCCTGATACCAAATAAAATGAGCCAACATCAACATATTCCGATATACATGGAAAACAACCTTTTCATGGCCCAAAGGGGAAATGTATGTAGAAATGCAAAGAATTGTGAATCAAAGTTTCAGTTCCTTTCTCCGCACAAATTTTCCCCCACACAACACTTATTTCTCATATGCATTAAAAGGAAACTTCATTTAATATTGGATATAATGTTTCTGCTTAAAGTTAGAACAATGCACCCCCATTTCGCTACACACACCCCCTCTTTTGTACACCAATAATTTCACACACATTAACAACTCAATACACTTGTTCTCCTGCACATAACACCCTCTTTCCCATGCCCTTAATTATGCACACACTAATGACTTCATAGACCTTTCTCTTGCAAAAATTATTCTGTAAAAGTTTAAAATGAAATAGTAGGAAAATGCATAAGAATTCCATGAGTTAGTGTTAGTGTTAGTGTCAATGCCCATGTTTCTCCTTCCCCACCTCCACATTAATATTCTAATCAAATATATTAAACTTTTAAATTTACCCTAGTTTTCACTTCCACACTATGCACAATGAAAGAGGGAGGTGTGTAGTAGATGCGTGTTAGGGGGGTGCAGGAGGGGGGGGATTCTATTCTTTGTTTTAGACACCCATTCTCCCACACAATTCTTCTTTCTCATACACTTTACAAATATAGTTCATTTAATATTGGATAATAAGTATTTAATTGAAAAATGTCAAATCACAAATGCACTTAGTCAAGCTTGTTGGCATTATGATAAAGGTGTTGTCCTTGATGGAAACTCACTTAGATGAAATATCATGGTGTAGCATGTCAACAACAAAGAATTATAGATCAGACTACAGAGAATGAATAAAGAGAGGTATACGCAGGTTCACCTTGACCAAGATGCGTATACACGCAGGTTCACTGAACACAAGTAGCATATATGTACACATGCACTTTCACAAAAGGAAAAGCATGTATATGTTGGAAAACTAGGTATTTAGTCTGAGGTATTGACCCTAGGTATTTGGTCCAAAGTATTGGTCCTAAGTGGTTTTGATACATGGTATTGAGAAAGGTCTAAAATTATATAAGGAGGAGAAGATCATTAGGCCAGGGTGTGCAAGGATCGAATATCTAATGAAGTGTGAGATCTAGTATGCAAGTTATTGGCTTATGGTGCTTTGCTTGATCTGAACCAAGGATGAGCCTTAGCAATTAATGAGGGATAAGATCTAATGATGGATCGGGATCTTAAGACTTGAAATGAATTATCATTATATGGTCTGATCATGTATAATTTAGATCTGAATACGGACGCATGTGTTATTCTATAAATGTTATGATCTGGGTATAACTGAAGTTTGGAATAGCTGCAAAATTATGAATTAATATTTACAGATGTGTATGCTGGTTGGCTTTGATAAAAGTGTGTTTGCATGCTGGTTCGACACACGGAAGTAGCATATACCTTATAAAGTATGTTTCAGTTGTTTTTATTTGCTGTTGGAGAGTTCTAGGTTCTACTTTGCATTCTGGTGACTGTATTCTGGTGACTGTGTTCTGAATGATCATATTCAGGTTATGGTGATTGAGTTTCAATGATTGGTTGATGCATATGTACTTGATGATTATAGTGTAGTTATGATGTTGTCGATGGGTCCAATATGAAAATTGAATGAAATGTGGCCTTTAGATTGTGGTTTTGTGTTCTAGGGGTATTCAGTCTGAAAATTCATGAAACGTGGTCCCTGGTAGAAGAGTGGAGTTTTCTATAGGTTGGCACCTACGTACTAGTAAACATATTGGCTAGTACAAGAGCTAGGGGGTTGTAGCTCCCTTCCAGTAGTAGCTGGAGAATGAGAGAAGGTTGTAGCCTTCTGCAGGTGGGTGCTAGCATACTAGTATGAGTCTACACCAGTACAAGATTGTAAACAAACCTTCTTATTATTAAAAGAAGACAGAGACGATAGTAGTAGGTGGTTTTTACCCACATTAGGTTTCCACCTTATATCTTGGTGTTCATGTGTGTTTCTTATGTGTGATGCTTTATTCTGATTTTACTGCACTATCTAATAAATCTCTGATATACTGGTTAAATTTCAATACATGATAAACTATCTAAATCAAAATTGCTCTCCATATACGTTGGTTGCTTTAAGTACAGTTGCGTGTACATGCTAGTTCACTTAGCTGAAGTAGCATATATAAATATGTTTGGGAAATTAAGTTGTTGATCTGATAATACTAATTCACCCCCTCTCAGTATTATTTCCAACAATTGATATCGGAGCAGGTCCTTCAGAGGAAGCTTGATCGCTTGAAGGGAGATCCATCATCATGAGTAATAAAGAAAGCATGGGATCCATTAGACTGCCAATCTTTGATGGGAGCAACTTTGTTTATTGCAAAATAAGAATCACATCTTATCTATAATCACTTGGAACGGATGTCTAGGAAATTGTGGAAGGAGGATATAAATTTCCAAGAACAATTCCTGCAGATACCGTAGGTAAAAATCAATATGAAACCAATGCCAAAGTTGTCAATACCTTATTGGGAAGTCTGTGACAATCAGAGTTTGTCAAATTCATGCAACTCAAATCAGCCAAAGAAATATGGGACAAAATCATTCTGAGCTACGAAGGAGACTCTCAGGTAAAACGTGCTAAACTTCAAACTCTCATAATTCAGTATGAAACTATTAAGATGCACTATATGAAATTATAGCTAGTTACTTCTTATGTATAGATGAGGTTGTTAATTGTATGAAGAATCTGGGTGAAGATATAAAGGAAGTTACCTTAGTTGAGAAAGTTTTGAGATCCTTGTCTGCTAAATTTGAATCAAAAGTTCATGCCATAAAAGAAAATAGGATCTGCAGAATATCACTATGACACAACTTCACGGAACCTTAACTACCTTTGAGATGAGGAAAGGAGGTCCATCAGATATGAGAGAAGCTGCATTTAAAGCTTCAACAAAAGGAAAGGAAGAACACAATGAATCAGGACATATTTTAGAAGAAGAAGATGAGGTAAACTTTGTCAAGAAGCTTCAACGAGGTTCTGGAAGATTTAGAGGTGATCTACCCTTCAAATGATTTTCATGTGGCAGAGTCGGTCATCATGCTGCCAAATGTCCTCATAAAGATAAATATGAAAAATGGAAGGAATATGCAAAATGGAATAGAAAACAAGTTGTAAATAAAAGAAGTTACTATATTTATGAAGATAGCGATGGTTTATCAAATAGTGATGAAGATGAAAATAGTAATGACTATAGACTTCTAATGGATTATGATGATGATAATTTTTGGGATGCTTTAGAAGAAGATGACCTTTATGAAGAAATTTCTACACTCAAAATATGTTTAGAAGAAAATAATATGATTATAGATACCTTGACATACCAACTTGCTGAAAAAGAAAAACACAATGAAAAACTAGAATGTGAAATTGTGGGTATAAGAAAGGATCTCCAGAAAACAAAATCTCTAATCTTAGATTTGCTAAAGGATCAAAAACCTTATATGAAATCATCAAAGTGCAACGTTCTCCTCTGATAAAGACAGGTCTTAGATATACTAAAGAAGGATCTCAATCACAGAAGTCGTCAACCTCCACTAAAAGCTATCTTGATGTAGCAAAGACTAATGAACAATATGACAATCATTAGGAAAGGCATAAAGCAGATCACCAGTTAATTTATTCCAAGGATGAATAGAAGCCACAACCAATCTCAGGTAAATCATACTCAATTTGCTCCAAAGATGAATATCAATAGAAACTACAATCACTAGGTCAATAGATTCGATAGTCGCAAGAACTTCTTTAATGGGCAATGTTTTTCATGTCATAATTTTGGGCACAAAGCTGCTTAATGTGTTGCTTACAAAACCCTCATGACTAGAGAAGCACGAAATCAAAGGAATCTAATAGGGGTCAAGAAAATTTCCTATAATAACTTTTCTCTTCTTGAAGATGAAATAGAATGCTCAATCTGTAACAACTTTGGTCATGAAGAATCTGAATGCAGGAGAAAGTTTTGGAAATCATCTCAAAAGGAGAAAACTCCATTAAATCCCAAGGTATGGAAAAGGAAATATTCTCAAACAAAAAGATGTGGTATAGCCTTGTATGCAGAAGGACAAGAAAATCAGTGGTATATCGACAATGGATGCTCAAAACACATGATAGGTGACAAAGAAAAACTTCGCTCATATAATGCTTTAGAAAAGGAAAAGAATGATTCATTTGGAAATGGCACTCCTGCTGTCATAAAAGGTAAAGGATCTATTTTCTTGAAAGAAAAGGTTAAAGCTGGAAATGTTATGTATGTAGACAATTTAAAGCATAACCTGTTGAGTGTCAGTCAAATGTGTGATTAAGGAAATGAAGTGGTGTTTCGATCAAACAGATGTGTTGTTTGTGAACTTGATATAAGGGAGACCATGATAAAAGGTAGAAGAACTCTTAACAAATTATACATACTCAAGGGAGGATAACAACAATGTTATCTAAGAAAAAATGATGAAAACTTGCTATGGCATAGAATATTAGGACATCTAAGCTTTTCTCAAATAAAAAGGCATGCAGATTCAAGGTTGTTCGTGATTTTCCATATATCAACATCCCTAAAAATAAAATATGCAAACCATGTCAATTTGGTAAGAAAACCAGAGCTCGCTTCATTGAAAAAGAAGGGTCAGCTAGTAAGCCTCTTGAACTTGTTCACCCTGATTTATGTGGACCATCAAGGAAAAAGTCACCTCGTGGAGAAGAATACATTATTTTGTTCATTGATGATTTTTCCAGAATGTGTTGGATAGGTCTGCTAAAGCATAAAAATGAAGAATTTGAAAAGTAGCAAGCCCTCAAAGCTTTGGTTGAAAATGAATCAGATCGGAAAATCAAATGCCTCAGATATGATCAAGGAGGGGAATTTACCTTAGATGAATTATTTGACTTTTGTGAACAACATGTAATAAAAAGGCAATCCTCCACTGCAAGGACTCCTAAGCAAAATGTAGTGGTAGAAAGAATGAACATAACTATTCAACAAATGGCTTTAGCTATGCTAGATGAATATGGAACTCATGCAACCTTATGGGGTGAAGCTGCATTCGCCGCTGTAACTATTCTCAACCAAGCAAATTTTCGGGTAAATAGCACTCAAACTCCACATGAACTTTGGTATGGTAAGACTGATACTGTTGTTAGAGTCGGTCTTGAGCCCTCCATCAGCGATCGAAACTCTTTTCATTTTTCATAGGTAGGTGTCTCATCAGTGTCAATTTTTGCATCCCGTTAGGCATGCCATAACCTTGATGGAGGAGCTGATTTGTTTATACCCCTCTTGGCATTGCTGGTTTAAGTCATTTCAGTCATTAAAGCTCTTTCAAGTTTGTATTGTCTTCTCTTGAGGTCAATTTCCTAGGTCTAGGGTTTTGGTCAAAAATATTACAAGGTCATCTATTTGAAATTCAATGAGTGTTCAGTAACCCAGAGGGATGATTGTAAAGGTGTTTCTTCTAAATTTTTATCTGGTACAATTAATCTTCACCTTGGATTTAAAAACCCTTTTTTTAAAGCCAAGGTCATTTTTCATTTATTTGTAAAAAGTGATGAAATTTCGAAAGTCTTTAGTGAACAAAATGCAACCTTGGTCCCCTTGCCAAGGTCCCTCAGATGATCTACCTGCAAAAAGAATCAAGCAAAAGCATTAAATCAGTCAATTTCAGGACAAAAGGAAACCAAAAAGACAACAGCATGTAAAGTTTAAAAGTGTCATGAAAAAAAACATTAGAAAGTGGGTTTGGGAATGAAATTTTTTCAAATGAAATCTATAAAGGCCCAAACTCCCTCCTTGCACTCTCATTGTGTATTCATAACCCTTTCAAGAGAGATTGGGCGAACTTCCAAGTGAATTGAGGCGAAACTGGTTGAAATCAGGCTCAGGACAGGTGCGCGACTTGTCAAGATAGGTGCGCAACTTGTTGGGAGGTGCGTGACCTGTCAAAGGGTCTCACACAGAGGAATTTTGCAACGGGCGCGACATGTCAAGAGGGGCGCAACTTGTTGGGCGTGTTGCGCGACCTGTCAAACTGTCTTCCCCCAACTCATTTCAGAATTGCTCAAGCCTCCTTTAATTCATCAAATCACTTGAGGTAGGCCCTTCAAACTTGTGAATGGCTGCTGGTTAGTTGGGAAGCATCATGAATGTGCTTGTAATGATCAAATTGTGCAAGAAGAAACACTCCATATGGCTGTTTATAAATTTGTAAAAGGTGCTAGGGTTTATTGTTGTTTCATTGTTTCCCCTTGTTCTCATTCTCTTCATTCCTATTTCATTTTACCTATGTTTCCATGTAAATTTCCCTTTTAAATTTGCAAGGAAAATAAACCCTACCCCTTTCCCTTTAAAAATAAAAAATCAAACCCTAACCCTACCCCTCATTATATCTATGTAAATACATGACATTTGATGATGCATGTGCAGTGATGTTTGCAGTGTTTTTCCCTAATTTCCTTGTTTACATATATCCCATTTTCCTTGTAAAAAATATAAATCCTACCTCTCTCCCAAAAGCATCAAAAAAACAAAACACTCAAACCCTCATCTTGCTGCACCATATGCAGGAGTAACCGCAAGAAATTGTTGGTGAATATGTAGAGAGTTTTGTCAATTTTCCCTATTTTCCCCTGTTAATGAATGTATGCATATTCCCATATGTTTACTTTCTATACATGTATTCCCATATGCAATGATTTTTGCAAATGATATTCCAATATTCCTGATTATAAATATGTATTCCTATTTGCATAATTGTTTGCATATTTTCCTTAAATTCCCTGTTATGTCCCTATATTCCTAATTCCTTGTAAAAATATCCCTCCCCTAATATTTCCCTCATGTCCTTGTCCCCTTGAAACAGCATAGAATTCAACACTTTTTACAGGTAGAAACAATAGTACAGTTTGTCCACTTTGCTCCTAAACTATGTCAGAAACCCAAACTTATGAGCAAAGTGATGACCAATTATCAGCTGCAGAAATTGAGGAACATAGGCAACCTCGTAGGGGTGGTAAGGGTGGACATCATAAGCGAGAGGAGCCCACCTCTTTGATAGAGTTACAAGCTTGTCCTTTGGCAGTATCATGTTTCCAGTACATGTCTTGCTACGAATTTTGTGAGAGGATCTCTTGGATTTAGCACCACCGAGAGTTGGCCCGTCTTTTTGTTTTACACTTGCATGATGGACATGTCAACCTTGCAGGGGTAAACTTTATATTGACACCCGAGGTGATCTCATAGGCTACAGGGATACCTAATGTTGGTGAGGTGTGGAATAAGCTCAAGATGTTAGATTTTGTTTTCTTTGAGCCTTATGTTCGGCCACCATTCATGAGACATATGGCAGGTGTGTTTCCATTCAGGTTTCTTAGAAGCGAGTATGCTCCCATGGTGAAGCTCATTATGCATTATTTTACTTGTGAGGGTAGATTTTCACTGGTGTACTCATATCACATTCGCCTCTTGATGCATTTCACCCAAGTGAGGATGATGAACATCCCAGTTTTCTTCTTTCGGAACATTCAGAGGATGGTGCCCACATTGCAGAGGAAGACCCTGGCACAGTAGTACAGGAGCCTTTACCATCATGGTTTGATTTAGCTAGTAGTATTGCATCAGTTGACTCAGCATGGCATCTCATGGGAGGAGTTCATCTCTCGTGAGTTTTTCACAGTACCATCACTGCCACATCCTGAGGTTGTTCATAAGGAGGGAGGACCATCACATCAACATGACATCCCTATTACTAGACATGTCAGCTCCTCACCTCAAGTCACCTATCAGAGAGGCCCAAGGGCCTTATTTGCAGCAGCTCGGCGAGTACTTTCTCCACGTCGGGTGGAAGGGGTCTCGCCTTCTTCATCAGCACCGCAAGTGTTATCTCCACACTAGGTGGAAGGGGCCTCGTTTCTGACAGCAGCATAGGTATCCGAGAGGGGCAAGCAACCCATGATTGAGGAGAGATTGTCAAGTGATCCAGTTATTGATCTTGACGTCGGTTCTCCTAGCACACAGCTCAAGGATATCATCCGAGAGAAAAGTACCGAGATTTAGTCACTGCAAACGAAATTATTGATGGCAAAATTGATAATCAACTATTTAGAGCAGCGAAACAAACAGTTGGAGGATGAACACAAGCTATATGAGCTGCAGAAAATTTGTGAAGACCGGGAATTGGCTCGTAGGAGACCCGGTGACTTGAGACCCATAGATCGAGAATCTATGTTTATTTGGGACAATGCTCATTTGAAAAGGCTGTTGGCTAAGGCCAATCAAAATAACAAACTGCTGAGGAACATGAAAAATCATTATTGGGCGCAGATGTACGTGTGCAAAGCAAAGATGAAAATGCTTCAAAGGCGGTTGGCAAAGGCACTAAAACAGAGAAAAAGGCCAGATCCCCTCTGTATCTTGGCGGAGGCTACCTTGAAGGAGCATAGCACTAAATAGCTCAGCCATAGCACAAATTTCAAAAAAATTTGAGCATTTTGAGTCATTTTTGGTATTTTTTGGCAATTTACAGGTTTTTGCTAATTAACGCGTCTCACCCCCGGTGAGACGCATCGTCTCGGCACCTCCATTTGACAAAAACTCAACATTTCCAAATTTTTCATGCAAAGTTACATATGCACATGGATGGACTTGAGATTTTATGAAGTTTTGGGCCTCCAGAAAGTCAAAAAACATGCAAAATTTGACTTTCTGCCATTTTTTTGAACTGCAGAAAGCTGGCTTGGGAGAATTGAGTTTTGATAGGGCAAATGAGCTCCAAATCCAGAAATTCCAGTTGGGTTGGAAAGTAGACTCATAGACCTTTCCAACAAGCCTACTCTTGCCCAATTGGGCCACCTAAAAGTGCCCAAAACATGGCTACAAAGGTGCACGACATGTCAGGCAGGGGGGGGCAATATGTCAAGTAGAATTGCACAGAAATGCACTGTACAGCCTGGAAAACGCAGATTTGACCATGTTTGACTTTTTTGGGGTGGATTATTATCCTATTTGATGTAATTAATGTACTTTTATGACACTTTTACTTTTATTTATCTTTTCTAGAAGATTCATTCATGAAATAGGTGAAAATTAAATGAATGAATT
Source organism: Pinus taeda (assembly GCA_000404065.3). NCBI lineage: Eukaryota > Viridiplantae > Streptophyta > Pinopsida > Pinales > Pinaceae > Pinus > Pinus taeda. The sequence continues at coordinate 49,322 of APFE031094848.1, read as the reverse complement.
GGTTTCCAAGTTTCTAGAGGCAAGTTGTTATGATTGCCTAGTTTGTAGTGCTAAGTTTAGAAGTGGTTGAAACAGCTCCTAGGATAGTGAGCTCGACCCCTAGAGGCAGGGAAAGAGGTTAGATCATCTATATTATGTACTTTCATACTCATTTTCATGGTTGGACTCTTGAGGGAGAAGCTATCATTGTATTATTTCACTGTATCTCTCCAATTTTTGGCTAAGGAAGACCAGGGTTTTGCAGTCCTTTTTGGGATTCTTGTGGTTACATGTATTGATGGTGTGTTTCTCTATGTACCTGTAAGTGTGTTATGTGAATCATTTCCTTTCTTTTCCTTCTGCATATTAAACAAACGAAGTGTTAAAGTAAGAATTCATGACTGTCATGCTCTGCTTTTAAGTCTGTTTAATTTCAATGTTTTCTACTGTTTAAGGAGGATTAAAAGTCATTGTTTTCCTTCCTTAGCTCCTCACTTGTCTTTCTCATCCATTCACCTCAGCTTAAGGCATCAATACTGTCTCCTATCTCGCCCCAAAGAACCCCCTGCAGAAACTGTGTCAAATCCCCGCACTCAAAATTGCCACTTCCTCAATTTGCCACCAAAAACACAAAACTTTCAAAATCAATCCTTCTAATCAGTTTACTAGCCTAATATCAGTGTTATATTATTGGTCATCTCATCCATTGAAAATTTTACGAGATAGACCGGAGAGAGCCTTCTCCTGCCCCGTAGGGCTAGCTACGAGGCTGAATGGTTTGATGTTGCTTTGAGATTTGCCTTTCTCAGCCTGAGGTGAAATGTCAAACGCTAACACATGCGATCCCACAAGAAGAAAGTCCGACTGGTGCTGAACATGTACCTCAAAAATTTGATGTGCATGGCCACCAGCACTGCTTGGAGAGTAGCATAGACACTATGCATCAAGAAGTTGTCAGTTCCAGTCACACCAAGAAGACCATGCACATGCTATCAGAAAAGTTGGACAAAGCATTCATATCAGTGCACCTGGATGCAATGAAGGCGAGAGTTCGCTTCAACAAGATGTCACCATTGAGCGCATGGACACCATCGCGGACAACTAAGCTTGGCATCAGATCATCACCTTCATCCATCACAAGCATGTCAAAGAGTTGGTCTCACCACAATGGTCCGAGTGTCAATGACATCTTGCATGACTTGCTCAAGCCATTTCGTCACACATGGGCACATGTGCATTGTAATGTAATGTCTTGTCAAGTGGAAGTTCAAGTGTCGATAATTGAATGTAATAGCCATAGAGTAGTTGAAGATTCATGAGGGTAGATGAAAGGGTCTCAAAGGGGAATGTGAAGGGTCACCCCACCCTTTGCTATAAATAGCACCTTATAACTCATTGTATAGGATTTTTGTCAACCAAGCTTCTGATAAGACTATCTTAGAGAGAGCTTGGATAGTATTGTAACGAGCCTTGGCTTCTCCACTGTGCAGAGCTAGTACATCTCTTTGGAGGAGCAGGCGGTTGTGGTTGAAATGTTCCGCTGTCGGAACTAGTGGTTGGACATGGATGTATTGTATGACTAGAACTTACATTCTTAATATAATAGAGCCAACATGTTTCATGCATATGTCATATTGTATTCCATCTATCTTGTTTACTCTAAATGGTATAAGTATCTATTTCCTTACGCATGCATGTATGGACTATTCTGTATAAGTATGTATGACTCTTATTGAAATGTGTTGATTCGTTTAACCATAACTTTGGATTGTTAGCTAAATTTTTTTCCAGTTTGTGGTGCATCTTCGCTTGTGTGTTCCCTTCCAAGCCACGTGCTACCACAGGTTTCCAAGGGACGCACTCAACCAACTCTCCATGTATTAAAACCGTTCATGCACCTTCCCTGTCTTACTGCAGTATGTCACACCCTTGCTACCAACAAAGTTATCTTACTTGCCTCTGTGTGAAATCACGGTCAAGGCATTATCGTACGACCCACTGTTGGGACTCCCACACCAAATGGTCTGAGGTCTAATTGGGACTTCTTATTGGGGAGATCCCCTAACATGTTGGTGGGTCTGGCACCGTCAACACTTTTGGCGCTAGAAAGAGGGCCAGATGACAAGCTATGTCCTCTCATCCTGTTTTGAACCTTTGCATATATATCTTGGAGTCTTGCACTCTTCTCCCTTCGCGATGTTTTTCAAATGTCAAATCTGTTACCATCATGAGGGAGTTTTTCGATCACTTGTCCACTTACACATATGATGGTGAAGATCAAGTGGCCTAGCCTGAGTTTTTGCATGACTTCCTTTCCATGCTTCATGAGGAACATGGATGTTCTGATGAACAAGCCAGTTTGTTTCTTGCATACACACTTCGTGAATCTCCACATCGATGGTTGTGCAGCCTGTCAGCTGACAACATGCACTCACTTGAGCACTTCTGTGATCTCATTAAAGACACTTTCCATCATTTTGATCCAAACCATCTTGACCAAAAAATTCTACAACAATGGAAGGCTCCGCATGAATCGCCTATGGATTTTTGGCAGCACTTCCGTGATTTGTAGTTTCAAACTCCGAAGAGCCAGATGAAGTTTTTCTATCTTTGGGACCGATTCGAGTATTGCCTTAATAAATCTACTCATCCCGAGAACAAGTTTGAAATCAAGCCTCGCTCAGTATTCTTCAGTGATGGATCTGTGCAATCACATACGAATGCGGTCACTATCACAAGTGATTGTCCGTCATCCCCTCATCAAACAACTCCATCACTTTAGAGTGATGTGGGAGATCATGCTCACACATCAGTTCAATTGCCACATCCTCCTAACATCACTTCGCCTAATTTTCACGAAGATTTGGTTGTGATTCCATCGAGTTAGCACATGCATTTTGTTCCACAACCTTCATCTTCATACTCGTCTAATCTTCCGAATGATACTGTCCTGTGTTCTTCCATTTTGGACTCTACACTTGTTGTGAATGAGGATTAAGCCATCGACGAAGTTGGTGTTGCACAACCAACATGCGCTTTCATTCATGAAGAGTGTGGCTGGGAGCTTTAGCATCAACACTCGATGAAGGATGACTCCATTCCATCCGAGCCTCCTTTGTTCTTCCCTGACATCTTTGGTGAACCTTCCATCCATGATTTCGCATGTGTATATTCATCTACAGATGCACCCATTGTTGATCACTCGCTGGACACACCAGGTGTCAGTCCATCATCTGACAACGGAGAGGATAAGTTATTCATTGAAAATACACTTTATTTTTCATCTTCCTTTTCCGAAAACACGGAGGATTAATTTGTTTGCTTCTCATCTACCCCTCTATTTGATTCATCAGATCATGAGGATGCCGATGAAAACATTGATTTTTCTGATCGTGGCTATCGTGATCCATTTACTTCCATATTTGATCATGATCATGATTCTATCGCAGTCGATTTTTCAAAGCCATCCGTCTATGATGATCTATCTGACGATCAAGTCGAAACACCCAAGACTCTCGAGTCACTTCAACCCAAGTTGATGGTTATGCCAGGGCCTCGCTCTCTTGGGGTTTGTTTCACTTCCGATCATGAAATTGTTCAATCACCCAAGGCTCTTCATCACTCATCTGTATGTATTGAAGATCAATCTCACACGCAGATCATGCTTCCTCCACTCGAACTGCACAATCCCATCGCTCATGCATTGGAGGAATCTTACATTGAAAGCACGTGTGCATGATGCAAGTTGTCTTTGTTTCTTTCGTTTGCTTGCATTTCACAATGAAGAATGTGCATATGCTTCACAGTTGCATGCAGTGTCGCACAACACCATGATAAGTCCACGGACTTCTTTTCATGTACTTGCATTCACTTGTGTCCTGTGGGAACTTTTAAACATGAAGTGTGTTTGTCTTCATTGTTATATCTTTCTTGCTTGTTATTCCACACAACTAGGTTGCTCGCAAACCAAGCCTTCACCAACGTGGGTCAACCAATGCACCAGTGGCTGCATTGGAAATATAACTTCATGTGATCAAGCTCATGCATTGTTAGCTTAGGAGTGGGAGTAGCATTTGCTTTCAGTTGGTTTGCTTGCATGCTTGTTTGCTTAATTGCTTTGTTTGTTTGTTTGTTTGCTTACTCACTTTGCTTTCTCTTTTGCTTTTGCTTCTGCTTTGCTTTGTTGTTTGTTTGCTTGTTTTTTTCATAGGTTAGTTTCACATGAAACCATGTATGACTCTTGAAACAAGCTAGGTAAAGTACAAGAGGCCTTGTACAACTATCACTACTTGGTTATTTTTCATCCTGCCTCTGTATGAAAAATTTGTTACTTTTAGTCCATGATACGTCAATGGAAAATATGCATTGTTCGAAGTGAACATTGGTGAAAACACAATGCTTGCATGCTAACTAGTGTCACCTACTCTAGTCATTGTTTTTGGGTTAACCCTTGTCAGCTCAGTCAAGTAGAGTAAGGTGAAGGGGAAACCTTAACAGGCACATTAGAGGTACAATAAACTATTTCTCTGCAGGAACAACCTTTTCTACTCTCAATAAGTCGGGATCCCTCTTCCGCCTCTCAAATGAATAAGTGTTATGCATAGTTGTGAAAATGAAAAAATGAAAAAGAAAATGAGAAGTGAAAATTTCAAAAATGAAAAATGAATAAGGCAAAAGAAGAGAAAGGCTTCTTGCGCAAAGAGGTGATGCAAGTAACTTCACCGAGGTACTGACCAGGCTCGCTGGCAGCGGAGCCATGCTTGTGTTCCTATGTGACTCTGTCAAGGTATTGTCTAGGCCTGCTCGCATTGGAGCAACACCAAAGATGAAACTAAGACTCTGATGACTATACTGCTTGTGCACCAATATACCCCTTAAACCTAATCGAAACAACTATTTTTCCTTGGCTTGGAATGTGTGTCATTCGACCAAGATCTTGGCAGGTGCTACAACTTACAATCACGCTAGTGTGAAACCAAGATGAACTAAGAACTGAACAATACTTAAAGAGGTGTTAGACTTGTTTTTCACGAACAAGGTCCATTCAGAGAACTAGAGTTCTACTAGTGTGCCACCAAGTGTTGTAGCAACTATGACCACCCTCTAAAATTTTTCCTTTGCTTTGTTTTGGAGCCTCCCTACCAACCTTTCATAGCAGCATGTCTTGCTTCGTCAAGTACGCAAGCTTCAGTGATTTTCTTGCAGAATGATAGCATGTCCATCAGAGCTTGTTGCATTCCCCTCACAGGCTATTCTTCTGGACTTGGTCCAGCTGCAAGCTGAGAAGCTCCCTCAAGAAATTGTGCAATTCTTGAGGGCAACCAACCTTCCCTCCAGAAATTGCACAATTCTATCTGACAGCCTTCTAGGCTCTATAATTTCACAAATCTGCTAGTCAAGATTCACTGAGAAAATTGCGCAATTCCTCCCAGCAGGGCTGCTCAGCCCAGGAATTGCACAATCCTAGGAAGTAGTCAGCTGCTCTACCTAGAAATTGTGCAAATCTCCTGGGCAGCCAGCCCAACTCCCTCCCAGAAATGCGCATTTTCTCCCAGCAGTTGAGCAGGCTCTTGCATGTGCAGTTGAGTTGATTGGTTCCCTCTGGGACTGAGAAAAACTGATTTGCACGAATGGAATACTCCTCCCCAAGAAACATGCAAAGGCATCCCTTGATTTAGGGATCTGTTTTTAGCAATTGGAGGTTACATGCAAGGATCATCTCAAAAACCTCCCGCCAAGTGTTGCTTTTCCTAGATTTGTGGCATGCGTGTCACAACCTTCATCTTATCAAAACTCATCAACTGGACGTTGCAGAGCTCATTCCTCACATCAACCTTGCATCTCTTACATCTCACATTGCATCTAGGGGTCATCGACACATTCAACTTAGTTGTCTTGCAATAAGCTTGTTTTTCATGACTTGCACTGCGTTTCTGTCACTTTTTTGTGCTTCGCTTTGTGTGAGTGTTTTCTACATGATTTCAGTGAGCACTTATTGTTGTTTACATGCATACTAGCTTGTACTAGCACCATTTCAGTTTTTGTTTGCATCTCACTGTTGTCGCATGCACGGAACTCTTTTTGCACAAAAATTTGTCATTGCGGCGACTCGCTTCACACACTTACATGCTTTCCCGTTTCCTAAATCCTACACTCGTTGTTTGCATGAATGATCATTCACTCTTCTTTACGCTCATCTCCTCATGCATTCACATTTCTCATATTTTTAGTCTCCCGTCGGTCGGACTAGGCTGCCTTGGCTCGGACTCTACCTTGCCCGGCTAGCACTGCGCATTTCCGGAAGCAAAGGATTTGTCTTCCCTCCAGAAAATGTGCAAATCAAACCAGGCCCAGACCTCCAAGCTTGCATTGCGTAATTCTTGGAGGCAGTGCCTTTTTGGCCCCAAAAACTACGCGATGCAGTTTGCTGGTTCCATGTCACTGCTGACTGAAATTGCGCATTGCACAATTTCAGTCCTGAGGAGGCCAGGCTAGACTGTGCATTGCGTAGTTCCAATAGTCAGTCAGCCTCCTAACAACTCGGACTATGCCTTGTGCATTTTTGGCAATCAGTCTCCCGACCTCCCGATGCAAATTGTGCAACCTTCATGATCAGTCACACAAGTATGTTGTAAATCAGTTCTCAAGTTCATTTTGGTTTTCGACTGGTAGATTGCTTTCCATGAGTGTTTCCATGTCTCCAGGTATCGCAAGTGTTCATCTGTCTCTCAGTAGCACAGGTACAAGGGCTTCTAGGAGAGCAGAGTAGAGGACATTGTTCATAGCACACTTGGGGATGCAGTCGATCAAGTGTCTACAAACTTGCTTACCCACGAAGACATCAAGTTATTTGTAGACAAGGACATCAATATATGATGGCAGTAGAATCACAGCAAGAAACACCATCAATAGCAGCTGAAGGCAACATACCAAATGCAACAAATGCAAGAGAAAGGTTGTTGACAACACAGATACATAACAAAGTTGCAAGCTCAAGCAAATCCATTTGTGATGAAAGAAACTTTGAAGACTCACACTATGAGGTGACGACGTGACATGAAGATCGCGTGAAGGTAGAGAATGGAACAAAGAAGGAGTTTCATGTGTTGAAGCAGCAACTCAAGGAAGAACATGAGTTTCATAGACGAAAGGATGAGTTACAATAGGAACATGTATAGCAGGGGGCGCAACATGCAATCACGGATGAAACTGCACCTGTACAATTTATAGATCAATCCCAATAGCTGGCATGGAGCAGACAAGGTGGGAAGGGTTGTTGATCGCATGCAAGGGAATGCAACAGCATGCGTGTCATTGTGCGCATGCATGCGATCCCACCCATTTCACACACTCACCGAAGCGAAGACAAGAATCAAGTTGAACTGGAGATGAACATGTACCTTGACAAGTTGATGCGCACGACCACCAGCACATGCTTGGAGAGTAGCATAGACATTATGCATCAACATGTTGCCGAGCCGGTCGCACCAAGACAACCATGCACATGGTATCAGACGATTTTAATAGAGGAGCCATATCAGTGCACCCAGATGCAACAAAGGCAAGAGTTAACTTTAGCAAGATGTCACCATTGAGTGCACAGACACCATCACGGATAACCAAGCTTGACATCATCTCATCACCTTCGACCATCACAAGCATGTCAAAGAGTTGGTCTCACCACAACGGTCCAAGTGTCAGTGATGTCTTGCATGATTGCTCAAGCCAATTTGTCTCACATGGGCACATGTGCATTGTAATGTAACGTCTTGTAAAGTGGAAGTTCAAGTGTCGATAGTTGAATGTAACAATCATAGAGTAGTTGAAGAGTCATTAGGGTAGATGAACAGTCTCAAAGGGGAATGTCAAGGGTCAACCCACCCTATGTTATAAATAGCACCTCATAACTCATTGTATAGGCTTATGGACAGCCAAGCTTCCGATAGGACTATCTTAGAGAAAGCTTAGACAATATTGTAATGAGCCTTGGCTTCTCCACTGTGTAGAGCTAGTACATCTCTTTGGAGGAGCAGGCGGTTGTGGTTGAAATTTTTCGCTGTTGGAACTAGTGGTTGAACATGGATGTATTATATGACTGGAACTTACACTTCTTAATATAATAGAGCCAACACATTTCATGCATATGTCATATTGTCCTCCAACTATCTTGTTTACTCTAAATAATATATGTATTTGTTTTCTTACGCATGCATGTATGGACTATTTTGTATAATTATGTATGAATCTCATTGAAATGTGTTGATTGGTTTAACCATTACTTTAGATTGTTAGCCAACTTGCTTTCTAGTTTGTGGTGCATCTTCGCTCGTGTGTTCCCTTCCAAGCCACGTGCTACCACAGGTTTCCAAGGGGCACACTCACCCAAATCTCTGTATGTTAGAACCGTTCATGCACCTTCCTTGTCTTACTACAGTATGTCACAGCCTTGCTACCAATAGAATTATCTAACTTGCCTCTGTGTGAAATCGTGGTCAAGGCATTACCATACAACTCACTGTTGGGACTCCTACACCAAGCGGTTTGAGGTATAATTGGGACTTCTTACCGAGGAGATCCCCAGACATGTTGGCGGGTCTAGCACCATCAACAAACTGCAAACATGGCAAAATATTCCTCTAGATTGGAAGATAAATTTTCTATTTTTGTGGTTATTGTCGCCTGATCTTGCTTATCCTGCTTGTCCTTTTTCCTTTGAGGACACTGAGTTTTGCAGTGGCAAAAATCGCCACACCTAAAGCACTTAACCTTAGATAGATCCTTATTTTTCTTATTCTCCCCCTATGAAACTTATCCTTGACTAGGACCCTTTGATGCAACAATCGTATTATCTTCCTCCTTCACACCTTTCGATCCCTTGTTGTTGTTTCCACTGATGGAGGTCTTCAATAGTAATCACCTCATCTCCTCCTATTGCAGGTCTGACCACATCCTGTCCCATCTTAGTAATGTATCTCATCGTAAAATACCTTGGACGAAGATTATCCAATCATCTGAAAGATTTTTTAGGGCCAAACACACAAGTTATGTATCTTGAGGCACTTCTGCTACGACTGCAAGTTGATCTCAAATATCCTGAATTCTGGTGAGAAAGGGATCTATGCCTTCACCCTTCTACATCTCAATATTTCACAGCTTCTCCTTCAGAAAAACCATCTGCTGCTCGGAAGGATTCTAATATAACCATGCGAGAGCATCCCACATCTCTTTGGCCGAGTTCTTGTTCGCTATATGTGAGACTATAAGATCTCAAATTTTGTTGAGAATCGTCCACTTTGCTTTTGTCATTTCCTTTATGAAGTTTTCTAGCTGCTGATCAATAGGTTTTGCCACAACATTGTCTGCATAAATTTCAAACCATGCTCATCAAGGAGAAAGGAAATTATAGCCTTCCAAATGACATAGATGGAGGCACCGTCCAATCAGCCTTGATCTTTGAGCCAGAATGTGGCCATCTTAGCAAAATATTGACCTGATGTTGAAATATCCCGCTTTCTTATGCTCAAATGCTAACTTTACTATTTGTACTCCCTTTTGGAGTGAGTGTAAAATTTTGTAGATTTTTTTTACAAATCAGCTAGCTTTTATACCATGTAGAAATTTTTCTACAAATCAGCTAGCTCTGATACCATGTAGAAAATTCCCACCTGTAGATAAACTTGGTAATGCAATGTACTAAAGCAAAACACTTGATCTACTTCTACAAACAATTTAGCGGAAGCTTAATCAACCATGAGAAACATCAATAAGAACACATATAACTGATAAGAAGGAATCAATCACACATAACACAGAAGAATTT
>APFE031094848.1:4394-28620 GCA_000404065.3 Pinus taeda | reverse complement strand
TGGGCACTATGTGGGTACATCAATATAATAAGTGGGTTGTACTAATAACAATAAGGGTTACACTAGTAGTATAGGGGCCTACCAGCTTCCCGAACTAGTACGATTCTATCCATGTGAATGAATGTGTCGAAGTCGAACATGGTAGAAATCACTTGATTACCAGTCAATGATGCGAACTGTTAACAAGTGTGAGAGAAACCACCAGTAATGTCAATGGCTCTCAAAGTACTCAGTACAATCTATGAAATGTGAAAAAATTAGTTGATGTCGAACATGTCATAGAATCCTTTGATCGAAGGTCAATGATGCAACCTATCGTCGAAGGCGAGAACCTGCCATTAGGGCATGCAGATTCCAAGGTACTGACGATTTCTAGATCATCTTTCTAGATAATGGGCTGAAGTTGATAGAAGGCGATATATCGTAGGCAAGCCCACAACACGAAATCATAGATCAAGTTTTGAAGAAACATATTGGCAAGGATTGACTCAGGGATGGTTAAAATGGATGACAAATATTTTGCAAATGAATGGTTTATTTGAACTAACCTCTTGAACACATAACGACATTGCAGATGGTTTGGTGATAATTGACCCAAAGCTAATACTCAGAAACCGGCTGAATACTTTCAATATGGTTTGGTTAACTATTAGGTCTCCCGGATGCAGGTGTCTAATAGGCGTAGCGGACAGATGGGGCGTCACATGGGCAGGTGTCAGCCCATTAGTGACATGCAGTACCCTGCGGTAGATAAAGGAGGCTCGCATGCTGTAGAACTAATGCTAGCATTAATGCTGGTCATGTCGTCCATACTCCGCTGCCTGGCTAACCGCGCGATGGATATTAATACACCCGGAACTCCTCTGGCATTTGTGCATACCACTGTATTCGTCTGGCATTCTGCTGCTTCACTGGTGCATCACTCGGTGGAGTGGGAAGGGAACAAGAGCATCCATGCTCTACATCCAACTCAGGGACTTCCATACGCCAGAGAAATCGGTGTTGTGAGCTCAATTTGGCAGCCCTCGTCCTAATTAAGTCCTCCTCACTAGGTTCCTGCACGCGAGTTCATCTTCGGAATTCAGAAATGCGGGGTGAGCGACAGAGAATGTGCAGTAGGCGGGGAGGCTCTCGCAAACGGGCCATCACCCAGCGGCCTGCCCCCACTTCTCCTTCCTCCTCCGTCGAATTTACGTCTGAGCCACAACATTTCCATGGCAATAGAGCTGGGCGCGGAAGAGGAATGGAGAGCGAACGAAGAATGGATTGTGGGCATGACGAGCATCCTATGGTCAGGTATCAGATACCCTGCGCTCTCGTTAATTCCACTTTTATTATCTCTGTAACGGTTGAGCATTGTGATATTCTTAGAGAACCGGCAGAAGCCACTCTAGATTTTCCTCCTCCTGTTCATGGGACAGGGCCTATTATCGACCTGCAACGCCCTGTCAGGGAAAGCTCCCCCTTAGTTTGTCCATCGGCTCTTGCAGGTCCAAGCGAGCCTAACAGGGAAAGCTCCCCCATAGCTTGTCCACCAGCTCTTGTAGGTCCAAGCACGCTTGTTCAGGGACGGCCTTCCAACGTGATGATCCCTCTCTCTGATTATGATGGCTCTCTACATTTTGGGTGCCAAATTGAGGAAGCCCCCTACACCACGGACGATGAATGAGCAAGATAAGCAGCTCTCTCTCGGCAACCTAGACCGTAAGAGCTATATTTTGTCTTTGTTTTTTGTGTCTATGTATCAGTTCGACAGCATGGGTCTGTCTGTCTATGTGTCAGTCGTTTGGGTATATATGTCTGTATGTCTACGGGTCCCTGTTATGCACTATTTAGAGTCATGGTTTCGAGTCTTAGAGGCAGTAGATACAACAGAAGGCAGTAATTCAATTTTGACTGTGTTCAATTTTGGAAGATGCAATCTGGGTAAATGAACAATTTCTGGGCAGGATTACTGAGCCATGGCCCTTTTGTAACTCCTATGTAATTTTTGACTTTTTTGTAATATAATAGAATTAGCCTTATTCAGGAAAAAAAAAAAAAAAAAACAAACAAAGGTAAAGGATTTCCCAACCTAGGTGAACAAAATGTGTTGTGTTCAAGAGTGGTTAACTGCTTTTCTAAAACACAAAGTGTAACAAACAAGTTCATTTTTCTCTCTTTCGCCCCCACCACTTCTGGCAAGTACCTCTTTAATTTTGACAAGCTTGAGGAGGATAACATTTGCTTGTTTATAAGCTCATCCTTCGGATGAGTCAAACTTAATTTAAAATTCGAACCCTAAGAAGGAGTGGTTCGTTCATGTTTAAATTGAACAGGTCCTTTACTATTAAATTTTAACGAGTCCAGTATAGGAAAAACTCAGTGTTTTTAAATTTTAGGGATTCAGAAGAAAAACTTAAGAAAACTCCATGGGTGTCCTTTTTCGTAAATTTGTGTCCCCCAAGCCCGAAAAAGTATAAAATAATACTTGAGAGAACCGCTTGACCATTACAATCAAGGAGTACTTTTCAAAATTAGTGGCTCCGATCTAAAAAAGTAAAAAAGTGATCGAAGACACGTCATTTTATAACTAATATCGAACTTGAAACGACAAAAGTCCGACGATTGTTTCATGTTTATATGGTCAGAAAAGAGTTGTAAGTGGACCGCCTTTTTAATTATGTTTAACGAGTTTAAAAGGGAAAAAACTCGGCAATCTTTTCATATTTTACGAGTCAGAAAAGAGCCTAAAGAGGACTCCAATATTTCGCTTTTTCGTAAGTTTTGGAAGAGTCCGGAAAAAGTGAAAAAGTATGCTCTTTGTTGAAAACGATCAATTTTCCCCGAAAAATCCAATATTCTGCACAAAAACTCAAAACATTACTCATACTTGTTTAAGATAAATAAAAATGTATCAAAAAGTTACCTTTTTAAAGTGAAAAATAAATAAATTCAAAATTCATTTATTCAAAAAAGCTTATAAAAAGGGCTTTTGTAAATTCATTTTTACCATTTGATTTCAGAGTGAGAAGTGAGAGCTTTTGGGTAAGAAAATCCCTGTGAAGATTGCGGAAAATCTGTCCGTTGGAATCGAAAACCGTCAGCTCCAGGTAATCCACATCATCATTATCTTGCATTTCAATCGTTTACATTTCATTTTTAGGCTTTCATTTTGATTTTTAAGGGAAAAATTAGTTTAGAAATTCGCTCACAGGGGTCCGTAGGTGCAACATGCGGACCCCGACTTTTTTCTATAAAGAAAAAAGTCATGGGTCTACACCTATTGCTTACGACACGTGCGGACCTACGCACTGTCTGTAACCAGCGGGTGTGGACCCTACGAAATGGATTTTAAAAACTCAAATTTCTCCATTTCCGCACAAAAATTTTCGAACTAAATTGTTTTAATATGTCTTCTTTCCATCGTTGGACATACAAATGCTTGTTTGGCAGGAACGTGAGCATGAGGATGTGGACCTTTCCACATTAAATCATCCACCCATGATATGGGCAATGAAAGCATGCGGACTATTTAAATTCTGGACCATACCAGGCATGAGGGCCCAAGTAGACTTCTTGCAATGGTTGGTAGACATGTGGAACATACACGACCAGTGTTTCATAACTGGTGGCCACTGGCTCGAAATTGAGCTAGAGGACATATATTTCTTGACTAGTTTGCCCAAGAGAGGCGAACGATTATCTCTTTTCGGGACTAGGCTAGGTGGCCAGTCTGTCGCTAGTCTTCGATTAGAGTTTTGCAATGATCAAACAAACGACAAACGAATCGATATTAAAACTATTGACCATCCTGAACTTAATGTTATTGCATTCACTGTCACCAGACTATGCGGGAGTGTAGCATTGCATGTAGCTACCAGATCCCATATGCAAATGGCAGTAGACTGTTATTGAGGTACCATCTTCAACTAGTGTGAGGCTATGTTGGCGAATGTAAAAGGCCAACTAACTAGAGCAAAGAACGGACAACTAACAAACTTTGGATATGGTTTCCTCATTGTGAGTTTTGGGCTAGAGAGGGTTACTATGCTAGTCCCACAGCAGCTTGCTGTCGAAGCTGATCTCCCTCGAGAGCCTAAGATAATGCATTGGGTTGCAGTGATGGCCCGTCATCCTGAGGAGGGTTCAGAGGTTGTTCGATTTCCGTCTAAGAATTTTCGTTGGTTAAGGAACCAACTTTTCATGATTCAGGATTTTCCATATGTTGGGATGGATTATCGCGGTGACTCAAACATGATTCTTCTACCAGGAGAGCAGTGGGATGATTGAGGTAAAATCATTTTCAACACTTTCTAAGTTTTAACTAGTTTTTTTTTGTTTTTTAAACTGTCCAAAACTAACAATAAAAGTTTTAAATGCAGATGTGGGTCCACGACGACCAGCCACTCTCCAGCCTTATGAGAGGAGACACCCAGCTGCAGCAATACAAGCCCCACAGGACCAATCTATAGAGATCCTGACTGACTTGGAGAATCATTTAGAGTGTTTGACAGTAGATATTCTAGAGACTAACATAGATGATATTCCACTTAGGTTACAACCATATGTGATTGGGGTCCCAGGACCTTTTAGGAGGTTCCTTTGTAGGGTGGCTCGAGCAGTGGTTTCTTATCGTGATCATCACCAGGGATAGGATGATTGCTTTTGTAGACTCATACGACATTTTATGTCTTTTTGTACTATCATTTTTGCTGATCATAAGGTGTTTTTCAACCTATGATCGAAGACGATGTATATTTGACACACTTCTATGTTATGATATATCATTATTACTAGCTATCTTGTGTAACATGTTATTAAATTTGTTTTAAATTTACTATTTTGATTATTGCAAATGTTTATTTATCATACGAGAAGCAACAACATCTGCTAATGTATTTAAATATCTTCGAATATGCTGATATTCAATGTAATCAAATTCACGTTCCAAGAGACGAACTCTCAAAAATAATCTTAATAACACTGGATTTATAATGGCATAAACCCTGTTAAGCTGTAATACAACGAGTTCAGAATCTAACCTAACAATCAAACTCCAAATCCCAAATGAGATAGATTCAGATAATAACTCAATCACTGCACTATACTCTGCAATGTTATCGTTGTTTGACCGAGGCTTGCCCCATGCATAGATACTAACTCATCAAAGGGTGAATAGATAACCCAAGCTGCCGAAGAAATGTTCCGTGTATTACGACAAGCACCATCAACAAAACCAATGTATGTTTGAAGAGGCGTCGACATCTGCAATATCAAGAGTAAAATCAAGATAAACAGGAATAATGATAAAAGCACTCTCTAAACTAGGCACACTTTCCTAATCTAAAACACACCAGCTATAAAGAAACTAAGCTAACAAAAATCTCCACACCGAACTTTAAGCATAATATCTTTTCAGGTAAAGCCCATTTCTAGGTTTACCTAAAGAGACATCGTCAAAATCTACCAATTCATAGGCCCCTTTTGCCAGCTTTCTCTTAACAATATAAGGACCATGCCACATAGGTACAAATTTTCCAGCCCCTAGCTTATCATTTGCTTGATCGTATAGTAAAACTAGGTCTCCTTCTGAAAAATTACGAGGTGTAACGTTTCGGTCATACTAAGCTTTTATTCGTTTCGCATGAGTTTCGATTGCTAATGCAGCATTGCGTCGATTCTCATGTAGCTGAGCTAAGTACAAAAAATGTTTCTCCTCTTCAGAAGTGGCTGGGAGTAATTATATGGCTATTTGCAATGACGGAATTTCACATTCAATGGGTAACACTGCTTCCAAACCGTAAACCAATTGAAAAGGAGTGAAACCAGTTGATGTTTTTACTAAGGTTCGATATGTCCAAAGCGCTGAAAATAGCATGTTATGCCAATTCGACCTATGAATACCAATGATTTGTTAGATCATAGTGACTAGAAATTTATTGATATCTTCAACCAGACCATTAGCCTGTGGGTAATACGGAGTAGAACTGTCGTGACGCAGGCCAAGTTGATCTGTCAGTTTAGTCATCATGATGTTTCGAAAATGACTCCCATGATCAGTAATAATAGATTGAGGAACACCAAATGTAGCAATTATATGATTGAATACAAAAGTTGCAGCAGTTTTTCTGTTTACTGAAAATGTAGGCATCGCCTCGGCCCACTTAGTAAAATAATCTACCGCTAAGATGATATACGCATGCCCCCTAGCCGAGTGAGGGTTACATGTAATAAAGTCAATGCCCCACTTTGCGAAAGGATCGACAACAATTATAGGGTGGAGAGGAGCGGGTGGAGAACGCATCTTACGATCAAAAATTTGACAATTGTGGCATTTTCAGACTGCATAGATACAATCTTTGAATAAGGATGGCCAAAAATAACCAGCGCGTAATATCTTTTGGGCTGTGGCATACCCAGACATATGACCGCCACATGCTCTAGAGTGATAGTCATTCATAACCTTTTCATCTTCTTCATGAGTTAGACGATGTCAGAAAACCGAATCCGCTCCACAACGATAGAGTGTATCACCAATAATATTGTATTTTTGGGATTGGAAATGTATTTTTCGTCGCTAAGATTGTGAGATTTCAGCCCGAAAAGATTGGGTTTGGAGATAAACAATAATATCTCCATACCATAAGAGTACTGATAAGAAACAAGGATTTTTCCGTAGTGGGCTCTTCCGCCACAGTTTCAGTATCAGTACGCAGGAAATCACACTTCAGTTCAGCAAAAACCAAAGATTTCTTTGCCTTGGATTTTTCAAATTCCTGCACGATAATTATCCATTTGGAATACTTGTCACCTAGCAATTGTTTGGTCAAGATATACATCATAGGGTTACAGTCATAAATTACCGTGGTTTTGCGTAATAAGATGTAGTGATGAAATATTTGGACAGCTTCCAAGGCCAATTTCTCCACAAGCAAATATTTAAGCTCAGTCGGATTCAAAGTTCGAATAAGATAGTAAATCACATGTTCACTGTTGAATTCATCTTCCTGAACTAAAACCATCCCAATGGTGGAATGAGAAGCGACGAGGTACAAAAAGTAATCTTGGTTGTAATTGGGAGGATGCAGTAATGGTGCATGGGTCAACGCGTGTTTAAGTGCATCAAAAGATTTGTCAGCGATATCATCCCAAAATAATGGAGTATTTTGTTTCAAAAACCTGGTAAAACCTTTCGTTATCTCGGCGTAGTTAGGAATGAAACAACGTAAAAAGTTTGCTTTCCCTTGCAAACTTTGGAGTTGGTGAAGAGTCGAAGGAGGAGGTACTTTGACAATAGCTTCAACCTTCGAGGGATCGACACGAATGCCAGCTTTTGAAACAACAAATCCCAGTAACTGACCCGTTTCTATACAGAATACACATTTGTGTGGATTCAGCCTAATTTGATAATGCCTACATCTCATAAAGATTGCTCATAAATGAGTGAGATGATTAGCTCTACGTAATGCATGGGCAGGTAAATCATCGAGATAAGGCTACACAATGTGCTTGATGTCATGAAATGCGTAAGACATGGCCCTTTGAAAAGTTGCTCCAGCGTTCTTCAAGACAAAAGGTAATTTGCAATAAGAAAATGTCCCCCATGGACAAATGAAAGACATTTTAGGTTGATTAGCAAGGAGTATGTTGATTTGATTATAACCGGAAAAACCATCCATAAAGGAGAACATTTCACTGCCGGCAAAAATCATCAATAATTTGATCGATATAGGGAGTTGGATAATTGTCTTTAGGACAAGCTCGATTAATATCCCTATAATCGATACATATTCTTATCGTTCCTTGCTTTTTGTTAACAAGAACAATATTCGATACCCAATCCGTAAAAGGAATTGGATAAATGAAACCTGCTCGAAGTAATTTCTCAACTTCAGCTTTAATAGCAGCAGCGTTTCTTGGATGTATCTGACGCAAACGTTGCCGGACAGGTTTAGCATCCGGGTAAGTTTTAATTTCATGGACAACAATTGATGGATCGATTCCTATCATTTCTTCATATGACCAAGCAAACACGTCGTGAAATTCTTGAAATAGGGCTTTATAAGTTTGGATTTCATCGTCCGTATAGGAAGCGCCTATATGAATGTTTTCAATATTTCCGGGTTTAACTGAAATGCCAATAGGAACCGTTCGAGAGATATTTCCCAAATTTAACTCGGAATCAGGATGTGGTTCTTTGACATAGTCAGTAGTAAAAATAGATGAAAAATCATTTTCAAAATGATCAAGCTCAGGTAAAAACGAAGATCGATGATGAACATCTTCCCATGGTAAATCATCAACAGACAAAAGTTCACGAATATGCTCATCAGTATGAACAGGATTAGAAAATGTTGTTGAGGCTGAGGTTGATATCGAAAGTGATTCCCCATGGACCACATTCATTGGATCAGTTTCGGTTGAACAAGAGTCAGAAAACGACAGTATAGCCTGATATGCAATTTCAAAGGGACTTAAAGGCATCGTGTTACCAAATGAATCCACCTCAGAATCGGAAGGTACGATCCAAGGATCATCAAAAGCAATAGTGTTTGATGAAATCATATGAATAGTTGCAATAGAAGGCGATACATTAGGAGGAGGGAAGGAAAAGGTTCCTAGTAAACCAGAATCTTTAATCAAACCTACCCCAACATCCTTGTAAGGGATAGATGTTTTACTAACATGCTGAATATTATCTGAAGAGGCTGGGTCGAATGAAAAATAGGTCAGTTGGTCTATCGTAACGATATTTCCGTTATGAGGAAAGTTGATAAGCCGAAAGACCGATGAAACAATAGCATTCATAGCGTAAGACCAAATGTGACCCAAGAGAAGGTTGTAATCTAGCGGGGCATCAACCACTTCCACATCTAGATTTACAGTATTGCCTTTGACCCCTATAGGTAAATCCTGCAAAATGCCAAAAGGATGGAACCCTCGGCCATCAAAAGCCTTTAGAATCATCGGAGACTGATTGAGTGTAGGAGAACCAAGTGATCTCCAACACTGGATCAACATAATACACGTAGAAGCTCCCTCATCAATCACAGTCCGAAAGCAAGGTCTATTTTTGACTAACACTAGAATCCGGAAAGCCATTTGATGAGGTAGGCAGGGTATACTATTCTCTAAATCAAATATTATTAGGTTTGAATCCTGAATATCAACAACTCCTATAGCAGACAATAGTAATTTACATTGTGTTGGGCATGATTGCAGCACCTCCAAAGCCGGCACTGTTAAAGGGGAAATAGCTAAGTCTTCAACAATGTTATAATTTTGAGTAGCTCTCGCATGTGGATTGAAAGCTAATTTCTGAAGTATACCTTTAGTAGGCGGTTTGATTACTAAGTCAGGGTTAGGTTTCTCGATCTATAGCAGATCAGAACTAAGAGGAGTTGTAGTTGATGGGTTTGAATTAGAAGATTATGCTTCTTTACCACCAACAAGATTTTTACTACCATAATCTTGTGATCACGTTGCAATCCTGACATGAGACATCATCATAATGGGTTCTTTTGAGGCATTTGAGGAAGAATCGATCATCTTATTATCTTGATAAGGAAAAGGATCCTTCAAGACAGCAAGCGTTTGAGAACCTTTGACAATTTTTGAAACCTCTGCTCGATGTGGGCAGTCTCTTGTAAAATGCTCCTCATCACAAATGAGACAAGGATAGCGAGGTTTACGTTTCTCATCAATAGATTCATTTTTATCTATTTTGTCTTTTGATTTTTATTTATTTTTCTTCTTCTCCTTGTTTTTACCACCGGATTTTGATTTGGCCGTAGATGATTCTACGACATGGATATCGGCAGGAATTTCAGCGAAAGAGTCTCCTATCTAGGAATTTGGTAAAGTTATAATAGGAGAAGAATTCTTCGAAGATTTCTTCTTGTTTTTAGCACTAATTGAACCAATCATACCATCAGCGACATGAGACCCTGAAAGAGATGCAGTTATTTGATTGTGTTTTGGAAGGTCGGGGATTTTTTCATGTAAAGTACCTGACTGAGTATAGACGAGGTCAAGGTACTAAGCCTGAGCAATTACTTGCTCTTCAATACCTCCCTTAGCTACATCTTCAATGATTTTAGGTACTAATGATTTTACGAACCATTCTGCTAAAAATTGATCCTGAATAAAAACTTTCACTAAACGCCTTCTACGTCGCCATTCATGAATATGATCAAAGATATATGTGGAAGCGGATTGTTTTAATGAAGTTAATAATTATGTGCCATTGTCGTATCTGATAGACAACTGAAAATGAGTTAAGAAAGAAGTGGCTAACTGACTAAAATTATAAAAAGAGCCTCGTGGTAACTCAATGTACCATTTGGCAGCAAGACCAATCAAAGTTCGTTGAAAAAGACGTAAGCGAATTGAATCATCAATAATGGAATTAGATGCACACCAGAGGTGATAAGTCATCACATGATTTGACGGGTCTTCTCCTGACTTACCCTCAAACTTCGGGATATCACTGGGCAACTTATTAGGCATTGGCGACCAATACGAAAGATAGTAAATCGGATCATTCTAAGGCGCGACAAATCAGGTAAATCCAAAGTTGCAATAAAAGGTAACTGATGGTTAGGGTCTCGAAAACCTTGGGTAACAAGACCAGCCCCAAGAGGAGGATATCCAGGATAACCTGGAATTGGATTTGCATTAGGAATATTATAACCTCCCGGAAAACTAGGATTAATTGAACCAAACTAGAGTTGTTGAGGCTATTGATAAGTATAGCCAGGTATCTGTTGATACCGGTATACTGGGTTTTGTACAGTAGGACAGAATTGATACTGTCCCTGGTACGGTTGATAAGTGAATTGCGGTTGACTTGTGACAACCGTACTTGGACCAGCTTGTCCTGCAGGCATCTGGACCAAAGTCTGAACTGTAGGTCCTGATTGTGGTAAAGAGGCTTAAGGAGTTTGCACTAATACAAGAATAGTAGAAACTGGAGCTACCGATACTCCAGAAACAGGTGTGGTAGGTTGAACCTGTAGTAGTTGCAGCAGTATTTTGAGGTGGAGTTCGAGGTGAACTAGGCCCAGAATGCTGAGCTACACCAGGTGCAGAAGTTTGAACAGTAAGCTGGACAGATTGCTAGGTTAAACCAGAAACCAAAGGTTTTCCAGGTTGACTTGATAACTGCACATTAGGTTGCATAGTCTCTTGAATTTGAGATGGATCCCACATCATATTCGTTCCGGGATATGGACCCATAAAAGGTTGAGCATATGGAGGACCATAACCGGGTTGAGTGTAGGGCTGATAATTAAGTGGTACATTTCCAGCTCCTTGTACAAATGGTTAACTAGAAGGTGGTTGGAAACCTTGAGTTGGGTACTGACCTTGAGGTTGATAACCTTGAGGCACGTACTGAAACTGGGGTTGCCCTTGAGGTATATATTGATACTGGGGTTGACCTTGAGGTATGTACTGAGTATAGGGTTGACCTTGAGTTATGTACTGTCCTGAAGGTATGTATTGTCCTTGAGGTTGCCCCCTAGCCAGTAACTGACTACCTTGAGGTTTCCCCCCAGGCGATAATTGACTACCTTGAGGTTGCCCCCCAAGTGGTAACTAACTACCTTGAGGCTGCCCTCCAGGCGATAACTGACTACCTTAGGGTTGCCCCCCAGGCGGTAACTGACTACCTTGAGGTTGTGGATTTGGAATACTACCAGACATCATAAGAATTTTTTCTACGCTCAACGCTTGAGTTTCGTTATTACCAAATGATATCTTATGTTCAATTGGTTGAGGAGATGCTCCTGAAAAAGTACCAGTGAGTGACTGGTACCCCGAAGGAACAGAAGGACCGCCATATAAAAATGTTTCCGGTGTTTGGGAAAACATAGATGATCGTTTCGATATGTTCAAAGGAGGATAATAACCTTTGGGCGTAGATGAAAAGGAATTCGAGGTGGTGAAAAACTAAGACCCGGGTTTTCTAAAAAAATTGTCAACAATACGTACCAAGCGTCACTCCTAATAGGACTGTAGAAAATTGATTCACGCTCCCTAAGTTCTAAAGTTGGTTGATTTTCAGGAAGAGTTATATCTTCGTCCGTACTAACAAGTTCTTCGATAGAAATGAGTCCAGAAGGAAGATTTTGGGTAATGATATTTCCTACCCTGGGTGAACCAGGACCACTAGAAGTTGGAGAAGTAAATCCTGAAGATGGAGTAGCAGCAGGTTCAGTTTCAGGTTCAGAAATTTCAGGTTCTTTAGCTAATTCACTGGTAGGAGAAATACTACCAGTAACTTCGGAAAATGAAATTGGTTCAGAAATATACTCTTTTGCTTGAACTTGATAATCATGATGAACAATTAAAGATGACTCTCCGGCTTCCGGTGACCCAACTCTACTATCACTAGGTGATACAAGAGCTCGTAGCCCTTCAAGCTGGCTTGCTGTATACTCAGGGGGTTGCCCCCGAAGTCTACGAGATTGTCTCGGTAATTCAGCCACGATTAAATATTTAATTACTCACACACAAACAAAGAAAAATTTCAATAAAACCAACTAAAGTCTCTAAAGAAACAAACAATTGAGTCACACGCCTAAAAATCTAAGAGTTCAAACCACACACAAGCAGTAACTTCCTGTACTAAAAACACTAGTTGGTGATGAATTCCAACGTCGTAGAATTTAATACAGAATGGGCGGTTCGAACAGTTACCCCGACAACTTGCTTAATGAAACAGACTGGCACAAGTTTCTTCACAAAACCATCTTGAGTGAAGAGAACCCCATAGAGTCCAAGTGAGTCTAGTCAACATCTACTCCAAGTACAGTGAGACTTGTCCTTCACCATCACCTTGGGAAATAACCTTAAGTTTATGGACACTAAGGTTACCAACAGCAACAAATACAACTGGGGGAATAGTCTACGATTCAATCTACGCGCAAGGGCAGAGTAACAAAGCTCAATCCCCTTGAAGGCTCCTCGACATGATCAATCCGAGGTTTACCAACAAGTGACCCCAGGCTCCTCGACAATGGTTAATCCGAGGTTTACTGTTTATAATATGCGCAAATCTTCTATCTTTCCCAATGAAACAGACTTGATTGTCTCAAAGGTTCGAACATGATCTCGTGATTGACTCCTTTAAGAGAAGCTTCCCAGATTATATCAATTACAAGATATAGCTACTTGTTTGCTTTAACTATCTTGGAGAGTCAATTACTCCCTACTCCAAGATACTAGCCTAAGCTATATTGGTGATAAGAACCCTAGAAATAAAAAAGATTGCTAGATCAATTTTAATTAAGTGTTACTTTTATGGGTTGTTCTTTAATTCAATAGGTATGGAAATGAAACTTTGATGGTGTGAAGACTCGACTCCAAAAACACTAAAAAATGCACCTAGAATGATAAACAATCTGTTTTTCTTTCAATGAATTTCTAGCTAAAAGAAAGAGTTCGAGAATGCAATTCTTTGAAAAACAAATATTTCTATCAACATGTAAATGAAAAGAAAATATTTTTGTCTTTTTCAATAAGAACTCAAAACGAGACTACTAATTATGCTCACAATAAATCCCTTTCCTTTTTTCAACACTCAAAACTACAAAAAACAATTTCTTTCAAAAGAGATTCTACAATTTCTAGAAAAAAACTCAAAATTACCAAAACTAATCTTGAGATCTAAAAACTTCTAAAGGTCTAATGTATAAAAGCTTCAATTCTTTTTTAGGACGTTTTACTTAGTTATTCAGTAAACTAAGGATTAATTCGTTCATAATAACAAATCAATCAAAAAAAATCCAAATATGTTTTCTTTTATAAAAATGAAATTCAAAACTTATAACCAAGTCCGTTCCAAGATTTGAAAAGAGAAAAGTAAGTCTATTTCTCACAAAGGACAGATTTCACAAACCAGTCAGACTCATGAAGAAGACAAAAAGACACCAGGGTAATCTAAGGTTTCTCAAGCTTCTGATCTTTGAGTCACTACATAGACCAAGTGAAAACCACTCCAGGTGTGCAAAACTTCTAGAAAATCATTTAAAACAAAAATACCAATGGAACTCACTCATAAGAGATTTTTGACAAAACACATGTAGATCTGGGTAGACACTAAAAGTCGTAAATGATACCTAAACTTAACTGGAAGAAAACATTTTAGGTTTTTCAAAAAAATTCACAAGGTCTGCAGGCTTCCAGAAGAACCATATGTGGTACCGCTCCTAAAGGAAAAGTGCAGAGATGCCCGCACTATCTATAAGAAGAAAGTGCGGTCCCCTGAAAACTTTGAAAAAACAAAAAATAATCCAGATCCTAAAAACAACCCAATCCAACACACATCAAGCAAAAACCAGAAACAAGAACAAGTTTCTCAAGTCAAAGACAAAGGAAAACCAAAAACCAAATTCAGTTCCCCAGCGGAGTCGCCAATTTGTTGACCGGATAAATCGATCTTGCAGACAAGGCTGATCTCCCTAGTATCAAAAGATATCTAGCAACAAGCAGACAAGCAAATCTATCTTTCTCTGAACATATTGTGATTCATTAATAAAAACTATAGAGGTGTTTAGACCCTACCTTAAGTCCAACGCTAGTTTGTAGCAGCCATCCTTCAACCGTCCAAAAGAGTTTCCTTTTGAGAACTTGCAAACACAAACAAGCAAACATAAAATAACACTTGCATAGCTAATATCATAAATCATGTTCATTATGGTGATCAAGGAATCCATAAAATAAACCATAAAACACAGCGTATTGAGAAAAACAAACTTATTTGTATTAACTTTGAAATATAAGAACCTTACAACCTTTTCAGCCTTGATGTTGAACAAGTTCTTCCCAGGGTCCGAAACAGGAATCTCCTTTACTTTGACAAGCCTTACACTCTTCCAAATGAGATCAAAGAGGTATGTAATCTCTCCTCATAAAAGCTCAATTAGGAAGACTACGTTCCAGCAGCATTTCACCTCAAAAATATTCAGCTTTCAACCTCTCCAGTAACCAACCCAATGCTTCATTTTATAGTGCAGAGGAATGAGGTTACAGGTCCATCTATGAAGGGATAGAGTCCTCCTTCAAAGGGATAAGCTCCTCACATCAAGGGGTTAGCTCCTTAAGGTATGGGATGCATGAACCTTAAGGGAGCGAACTTGCCACCTCAAGATTCCTTCCAGAAGCTTCTAGAAATGACTCAAAGTGATTTTTAAGAATATACTTGCGCCTTTTTTACTTTTATAGGGGTCTACACCCATAACACAGAGATAGAGTGATCAGGTACGCAGGAGACGTGACCATTAGGTGCGGGACCGCAGGTAATGCTAAGAGAAAGTGAGAAACCAGAGTTTTATAGACTTTTGAGTGCTTTCTATTATTTCCAAGGCTTGATATGAAGAACTAAGGCTTAAGACTTGCAAAGGAGGAATGTATGAGTGGTAATGGACTCATACAGCTTGCAGAATGTCAAGGTGACAATTTTTTGTGCAACACAACTGATAGTACACTGTCCTTTCTCTAATCTCAATTGGGTCCCTGTCTGAACTGACATGCATCAGTTATCCATGAGTGAATACACAGTTATCTAAAAATAATAGTTATCACATGCATGCAAGCATCAAAAAACTATATCTCATTAATTTAACAACTTTTTAAATTAATAACTGAACTTGACTAAGTTAAACTAAGTCAACTGATCCTCTCAATATAGAACTCATCCTTAATTCCTCAATCAGTGGAGCAAATCAAGGACACATTCCCCAATTAGTGGAGAAATTATTGCATGTCCTCACAAAGACTTCAAGTTTGATTTTCCTTAACTAATTAACTCATGGAGAATTAATTAATTAATATTCAAACTAATGGTAAGACCAAATTCAAACTTTACTTCCTATTTTAGACCAAGGACTCTCTAAAAATACGAATCCAACTTGAACTGCTAAAAATAGAACTTCTATTTTTAGCACTTCCATTTTTCATTCCCTGTTGCCCAATCTAACACTAATGCCAAAACTGTTATTTTTAGCACTTCTATTTTTAGCAATTTCTTGTTGCCAATTTTCAACAGTGAGAAAATTTGCCTATTGCTACTATCGGTTGCAATTGGAAATTTTGATTTTTCAAGCTAGAAAGACTCCAAGAGAAATTCCCTCTGTGTGTGCACATTCTCTTACACCCAACGCTGATTTTTCTCTAACAACTACTGCAATACCCTTATACACCCAGACAAGAAATCTGCTCAGTGAAAATATTGATTTGTTGCTCCCTTTGCCAGATAGAATCGTTATTCCAGACAAATCAAACTTTCCTGTAACTGCAACTGGAAAATCAAACCCTTGCCTGGCAATTTGCACTCCCTAGTAGCCCTAGAACATTCGTCATGTTGCTCCCTTTGAACAACCAATTTTCCTTTCTTCGCCTCTAAGCTTTCCGTCTGTCAAATGTGCTTTGATACCATGTGAAATTTCCTTGAAATAAAATGACTAGAATTAATTCTCGTAATTAATTATTCAGTTTATCAATTTATTGACTAATACCAAATTAATCACACTGCAATTTCTTCACAAAATAAAATAAATGATGCGCAAATAAAAATGTTGGAAACTGAGAAACAATAGCACACACACAAAAAAATTACATTGTTATTTTTGGACAAATGTCCCTGGAAAAACCCGATGTGGGAAAACTGGTGCAGCAATTGAGGGTTTTACTATTATGCAACGATGAAATATTTTGAGTACAAATGGATGCCCAAAAATCGTAATCCTCTACAAGAGAAATTGGCCACAAAAGTTAGTGAGACAAATTTTGTCTCACCTGACACTGATCCAGCTACAAAAATGGCACTTACTGGGCTCCAAAAAACCCTTGCGTCAACCCCTGCATCACCCCTGCGCGGGCTCTGATACGCTCTATCTGGAAACCGTAACTAATTAAGTCGTGTGCCCAATTCAACCTCTAAGAATGAATCGCTAGCCCCTTCTGGAAATTCTCTCAGCCTCTAACAACTGAATCAACCTTCTAACTGGCCAAATTGAACTATGCCTTTGAAGCTTCTACACAACCCCACTGAGGAAACTCGACCCTCCTATAGATGACTCTCTGGAACTAGAAAACTTCCTCGGGACTCATTATCTCTACTCCTCTCTCTTCGCGTCCCCTCTCTAGCTCGAACTCTTTTGGCAGAATGTTTCTCTCTAGAAAATTGAATTGCCCAAGGAAACTTGCTCTCTTAGTGTGTTCTCCGTCTACCCATCGAACTCTTCTTATAATCTCTAGTTTAGACTCCAACGACCATCATTAAAACTTAATCTATGGTTGAGATCATCTCCAAGTTGATCTATGTGAGTTTCTAAAAAATTCTCACCTTTCTCAACTAATTCCTATCAATTAACCATTTTTCCTAACTTAGACTTAGAATTTTTTAAATTATGGGCAATTAATTTAACTGAGACGTCTCTAGGTGGAATTTCCATAAACAACTTCTGGGTATTGGAGAACTCATGTGTTTTAGCCTCTCCACAAAGACTCGAGACTAGAAAAGCATTCGATGCTACAAAAACTAACAAGGAGGTGGTGGCATCCACACCTTCTGCTTTGCTACTTGTGTCCCTTATCACCTAATGCAAGGGATGTTTACACTGTAATATTCTCTTTTATCATTTATCTAATACTTTCTAATTTATTGCAATAAAATGCCTTAGCGGGAATTGTTTACCTTAGGTCAAGAAAGGAGGGATCATCTTGTACACCTATGTGGAGTTGGTGTTGCAACTTGGTTGTGACCTCAGGTCATCTTTATGTCAATTACAAATTTTGGAATATTTTGAAAATCATGCGGACATGCTCATATTCATCAAATTTCTACAATATTTCAAAATTTGCAATCAAATTACGCTCATATATGACATCATGGTCTTGGAAACCTTTGAAAATGGAAAACCACTTGATATGGCTCGAATGATGGATATACCATACTATATCGAAGTTATTCAATACTATGTTGGTGAATTGTTTATTTTAATGTGATTTTGTTTGGTTTTAGAAGTTATGTCCCCATGGAATAAGAAACCAAGTTTGAAGGATTTGGTAATGAATATGATGTGCAAGATTAGCTAATAAAATTCATGGACTAATGTTGAATATTAGTGGGCAGTATCAGGGTTATACATTGCATGAACCCATTGGAATTGTTGGTTAGAGTACCATGGAACTTTTCAATGTTGATGTTTTCCAGTGAGATTAGTCTTATGATGGCCTATGTATGTTCAATAGTTATAAAATATGTATAGTAAACTCTCTTAATTGCACTTTATTATGCAAAAGTGGCCAAGATGGTAACATTGTTTTTTTGGCTTAAGTTGTAAATATCTACCATATAAGTTTTCGTTTAATTAACATGGCTAATATTTGCATATCCAATAGGTTATTAATGAAATCTCATCTCCATCATAGACAATAATGTCTCATGGCTTTCTAAATCTATTGTAATACTCTTGCCAGTTTATGACGTAAATATATGTACCTTGATATTAGGTTGGTGAGTCGAAGTCATTTTATGGGCCTGCAAACCTATGTATTTATGTTTTATATTTTGGGGCTAGTGTGCCAAGGCAGATGTGTCGGTTTTAGTTATGTGGTTGGAGGGTCAATATTGTAAATATGATGTAACAGATATACATATTTTTGTAATAAAATAGTATAAATAGGTTGGTTGCGGAGCCCACTCCACGATAAAGAGTATGGGGGGAGTGCAACTCCATAGTGACAAGGGGCAACGACGTTGAATGGTGAGTGTTGATGATGAGTGCACTTGGGGCCTACATGGCTTCGATATGTAACATTGTTGAGAGAGGACATGCAGTTATGGGTGGTATATATATTTACTTGCTTAGAGGCATCATCATTATTATGATGATGGCTACTATCATGTTGATTATTACTTTGGGGAGGATTATGGTTCTGAACAATGATCCTAAGTAATTAGTTGGTGAAGACTAAGCTTTGGTTATGATACAGATTGGTAGTTGTTCCAGTTTGCGGCCTAAATCCCTAGAGTAACATGACTGTGGGATTGGAACTTTGGTAGTTGATGTCGTGGAGGGTGTTTGGAGCCCTAGAGTAGCATGAATGCTTGGTTGGCACTTTGGTCGTGGAGATACAATTGTTCTTGGTTTACCATTGCATGTGGAGTTGTAGCCCCGACTCCTGGGTGACCCGTCGTTGAAAGCTATGAACACCACAGTCTATGGTGAGGGGGGGGAGGATTTGGAGAGCCCGTAGCTAGTTGGTTTACTTTGCAAGATAAGTATTACATTTTATGTGACATGTTGTTTGCATATTTTATTGTTAAAACTCTTGCTTCGGGGTTTATGCGCAAATGATTATAATGCTTATAATTTTGTTGTGCTTTTTAACTATGTTCTTTGTTTATTATACATCTTATTTGCTTGCATATGCCAATCCGTTTTGCATTTAATACTGCATTGCTGCAAACCCTAGTTGGGGAATTCGTGATAATATACCGTAATGTTGTCAATTAATAATTATTCCCACTGTGCATGTGTAGTTCCAATATGTCTATATTATGACAAATATAAACATTTTGCAATTACATTCATAAAAATCCATGTTTAGGGTTTTTGCTTCCACATAGAAATCATGTGTTTTAGGTGACGTGATTGCGGTAGCGTTGCGCATCAAAAGGTTGGAGACGTTACCTGTGCTCTTTTATTTTGGTGAAGTTATTAGTGTTGTCATAAGCGTTAACATGGATTTAATAACATAAGTGGATCTGTTCATACTAGCTTTATTAGCTTTATTATGTTGTGAATTAGTACATATTCATTTTAATGAGGATTCATAAAGCTAAAAAGATAAAACAAATCTTTTGAACTATAAATTTAACATATTTTCCTTTTGAAATATATATATATATATATATTATATGTTTTCCACAATTTATCTATATTTATATTTAAATGGTATACTTCCATTTGATTTATAATCTTAACCTACATTATCACTTACCAACAATATTTGTAATACATTTTAATATATTTAATTTGATTTGATATTATTTATTTAAATTATAGATTTATGTATTCTCATCCAATAACGACAAAGTTAATGGTTAACTTTACTTATTATGTTTGTTTTATTTTGATTGTTACCTAATTTAATTGTCGAAATTTAAATTAAAAGTTTTGGATTCATTAATGATTAATAATATTTTATTTTATTTAAATAAATATATATGCGATTTTATTATAAAAAAAATTGGGATCTCACCTAAAATCATTACAGTTTTTTGAGTTGTCAATGTTTCTTGTGGGTTTGAGATTGAACATGATGACTTAATCCAAACTTTCAAGTGAGAACTTTATAATACAAAAATTAATCCCTTTCCAACTACATATTTTTCAAAACACTCCGAAGATCCAAATACATTTGCTTTCCATTTCTTACTTATCAATTTGACTTTAATTGACTTCTCGTTTTCCTTGGCGAGATGTTTTTGACATTTTTCCCAACTTGAACCCATCTTGTGTTTTCTCGTGGATATGAGTCGCTCTTTTGAGAGTGGTCATTGCCATCTTTATCACTTTTTCCATATGCCTGATCAACCCAAGAAATTGCATTTCTGATCTTGTTTCTTGAAAGTTCAGTGTAGGATTCATAATTCACAAGCATTTGTTGGGCTTGGTCCTCCTTTGTTTTTAAATTCGATGGATATTCTTTGACATGCATTTCTTCTTTATTGTTTCATGCTTCCTTTGGTGGTCCCTCTTTGACATGCACTTCTTCCTTATTTTATTTTACTTCCTCCTTGTCCCTGGTCTCTTATTCCTTGTATATAATATAATGTTCTATCTTAGCATCTTCCCACCATTTGGGCCTCCTCCAACTATTTTTTTGGACTCTATTATTCTGCAATTGCTTGGGTAAATTCTTAATTACATGCCCTATTTCATAACATGCTTGGTATTAGAATGAAACATTTTCATAATCAAGCTTCTAAACCCATACATAATCTAGAGCCATCATGTTTATCTCGGTAGGAAAACCTTTATTAAAATCCATCTCCATGCATATTCGAGCATAGGTCTTGAGGAAATTTTTAGTTTTTGAACTATTGTGATACAATTTCCCTATCACATTTCCAATAGAAGTTAACGAAGGAAGATTCCAAAGATGTAGGGAAATTTTCTATAGCCTTTCACAAATTGGAACCAAGGAGATTGTTGTCGCAACCAAATAAAAAAAAGGGGTCCAGGGCTGCATGGAGAGAATGAGACTTCCCTAGAACTAGGACCCATAATCCCAAATAGTATTCTTATTCTCAATATTATCAAAGGCAACAACAAAAATCCTCGAGCCAGAAGGTAAATATTCAAATCATCAAACAATAGAGTTTTCCATGAATTAGAAATCCACTTATGGGGATTAGACAGTAGTAGCGAAAACACATTAAACATACAAACTAAACCTTATTCTGAATTTATTTTTGCACAACTAAAGGCTTCATCCCCTAAGGGAACATCAACGACATGAGCTTCTTGAACTATCAGGGGAGCAGATTCTGCTTTTGACATGGCATTGTGTTGACACCTAATCATCAGGATTGGGTGAACAATTGTAATTGATGTAAATAAATAATAGAAAAGATGAAGAGTCACTGAGAGATGAAATGAACAGTCTCTCCCTCATGTATATAATAAAGACTAACCTGAATGAATATCATGATTTGTTTTGAGGATTTGCCTCCTGGTTTGACATGGTATCAGAGCCAACGCCATTTTTGGCTTCCCTATGCTTTGTAACTCCCTATTCTGCCTATGTTATGCATTTTTGTAGGCTGACATCTCTGTCAAATCCCTGCGAAATTTCATTCATTGTTGAAGTGCGTTACTGCATGTCATATCAATAGTGATCTTACTGTTGAAGGAGTCGATTGGTGCGTCGATTGGAGCTAGTTGCTACCTGGAGGTGTTGTGGAGTGAGTTGGGGTCGAAACTCTTGGCGCTACTAGTGCCTCGATTTCTTGTAAAATATTAGTGGCATAGCACATGTAATTCCTTATGACCTTGTGGGTGGTGACACAAATCACATTCTCTTGTATGGTCGACTCAGGCCTCGACTTCTCGACCGTTTAATATATATCCATAGTCACTTATTTCCAGAGGAACCTATCGTTTTAAGATCTCAATGAAAACAACAAGTCAGCCCTTGGTGTGGTGGTTTGTAGGCTGCATCAGAGGATGCAATTTTGAACTATATGCCATAATTTTTTTGTGAACAGTATGACATAATTCGTTGGAGTTGATAAGTTCATACACCTTTTTTTTTTTAAGACTGTAACTGTGTATTCAACTCCCGAGGTTATACCATACATAATCAACCTCCGCTTGTATAACAACCTCATCCACCACTCCAATCCAGACGCTGCAGGTCAACACTCCACACTGTTCGAACAATCACCCATTCCTCCCATAACATTGCTCCTCACTCCTCAGCTTTCGAAGGCTGCAACACATAATTTTGTAATAATAATGTTATCCACATACTTTGTTTGCATATATTTACGTTGCCCCATATATTCCTTACTTTAACATTGTTTGGTTTAATGTGGTATAAAGTCTTCCGACAGTCATAACCGTGGGGCTTCCCTCCCTCACATAAAAACCTTTGTCTTCATATATCAGAATTAGATTTTTTTTAGGAGTAAAATTTTGCAACATAAGTATTGTTTCCCACAATACACAGATTTTACAATGCATTCAATCATATCTATTGTGGGAGTAGTTCTCACTCACAAGGATAACTATCCTGAGTGGTCCCGGAAAATAAAACACACCCTCATTTTCAATGACTTGTGGAAAGGAGTGTGTTGGAGATGGAGACAAAGAGCCGGAACAACCTACCTCAGACAAGGAGTTCACCATTTGGGAAAATAAGAACAACAAGGCCTATGCATTGATTGTAGCATCAGTAAGTGAAGAGGTGAGTTGCCATATTTCGCCATTTTCAAATGCTTTAGAAGCCTTACAAAAAATGAAGAAACTCTATGACTCACACTCTGC
Source organism: Pinus taeda (assembly GCA_000404065.3). Lineage (NCBI taxonomy): Eukaryota > Viridiplantae > Streptophyta > Pinopsida > Pinales > Pinaceae > Pinus > Pinus taeda. The sequence continues at coordinate 5,572 of APFE031094848.1, read as the reverse complement.
ACTTGAAGCTGTTCAACTCATGATTAAACTCTTCACTCTTGAATTACAAAATAATGATCCTCTTGCTCTTGCATCCGAAGTAAAATCTATAATGCATGATATCAAAGCCACTAAGGTTGAATTGGATATTCATTTGATCGCTTTTCTCAACGCACTTTATCCTACTTACTCCAATTATCTTGAGTCATTGCAAGCAAATGGAAATCTCAAAGATATTACCTTTGACTCTCTTGTGAAAAAAATTGCTAAAAGAGAGAAAGCTTTTGGAAAGAAGACAGCCTCTGAATCTTCTGAAGAGGTTGTGTGCCTTGCTCATAAAGAAAATAATCTTGCCCAAGATTCTTCCAGAGGAAGAGGTGGTCGAAGAGGAAGACGAAGATATTTCAGAGGCGAGGGAAGCAGACACTCTCAAGGAGAAAAGTCATATTTGCACTGCATATGCTGTAAAAGAAATGGATCACATGATGCCTTTACATGCAAGTTACCTTGGGACAAAATTAAGCAGCAAAGAAACCAACCCAAAGGTAAAACTAATGACACAAACAAAGGTAAAGCACCTGAATCCGCTCATTATGTTGTGGCACAATGTAATATTGGAGTAAATGAAGACTTATTTAATGCTTCACTTGCTTCTTGGAAAAGTGATTGGTTGTTTGATTCAAGAGCAACTTGCCACATGACTCATAGAAAAGTTTTTTTTGAAGAATTTACTAACAATGTTGATGGAGCAGTATACTTTGTAGACCAATCAAAACTCAAGCCATCAAGGCTTGGCACAATCAGGCTTAAATTGTTTGGTCTTTCAGACTTTCTTCGGCATCCTGTTCTATATCTCCCACAGTTGAAGAGAGACTTGTTGTCCTTGCTCCATATCTACCAGCAAAGTCACTCCATTCATATGTTTTATGGCATGCTTGAGGTGAGAAAATCATCTGACCACTCACTTGTCATGAGGGGGATAGAAGAAGAAATGTTTGTCAAGCTGCGGGGTACCTCTGCTCGTGCACAACATTTCTCATAAAATTCTCATTATGAAGAAGGTACACTTCCATCAAGTTTATTATGGCATGCTAGATTTGGACATTTGAACTATAACAACCTCTGCTTGTTGAAGATAAATGGTGTTACTGGTTTGCCTACAATTCCTAAGAAACTTAAGCAATGTGATGCTTGCATAC